>NTHP01000192.1:426037-500110 GCA_003416845.1 Oplegnathus fasciatus | reverse complement strand
TGCAAGTGCAGTGATTGTGGAGCGATAAAGTCATGTTAAGAAAAATTAAACTACATGTTTGAAATTTTGCATTCCTTGTATTCAGGTGTTCAAAGCTGGAATTATTTCATACATTTTATTAAAGACACTACGTGTAGGATTTGAAATTTCCTACTTTGGTGCTCCCTGGTGGTCGTATCAACAATGGACCCAGGACTCAGAATGACAGAGCTAAAATCAACACAGAGATTGCGCCGATTCCCACCAGGACTGTTTCATTTTTCTACAAACAAAAGCTAAAAAAATTTGTCGTCAGAATAGCTTGAAAAGTGCTATAATAACAAAATAAATACACGTAGTATTTAAATAAACTAATCTGATGTATCCATCTGAATTGTACATGAATGCAGTGATAGTTGCTGCAGAAGTTTTTTCTATGAGCAAGATGTTATTTTCCCAAGCGGTTTTAGTGATCCCTCTGAAATGCACACTAACTAATTCTTTGATGCATGTTGCATATTGTCAACACAAAAATGTGTGTATTTTCTCTTCAAAATGTGCGATTGGTATAAACTGAACAGTCAGTTTTCTCACATCTATATAGTTAGCCAGCGCTATCAGTTTTGTTCAAGGAAAACTAAGGTTTACGTCTGTAGTTTTATTTTCACAGATCCAGCCATTGGTTATGATATATTCACCTCGTATTCACCAAACTAATTGCTGATATCTGGGAACGTGCAACTTCAACTTCAGCAACTGTTTCAGCTTTGTCCTGCCGTGGTGTGTACAATTTTATGATGACTGATAGAAACGACAGCCAGAGCTATGAGAATAAAACTGAAGTTTCAACAAATATAATTTGCTTAAAATTAGGAAAAACTAAAAATGATGTAATAAAATATTTACGTTAAAATCGGGAGCTTATTTTTTTGCTGTTTTAATTGACAGAGTTAGACATCACACACTCAAATCTATCTGTCTATCTATCTATGTAAAAGACATTTTCTCTGAGGTCTGGGGAATAAGTGAAGGTTCATACTGTGCTCTGTGAGTTCAGTATGTGGGAGTTTTTTCCTGTTTGAGGAGCCTTCCCAGCAGCCTTGGCTGTGACCTCCAGAGAGGACGGATAATAACTTCACTGCAATGAATGTTCAAAGTTAGTTTGCCCTCCACCCACAGCTATATCTCCAATTTCTGCATTCGCTTTCAAGCTTGCACTCTCGCAGTCGCTCACACTTTCTCTCTCTCTCTCACACACACACACTCTATCTCTGCATCTTTGTGTGTGCGCATCCAGTCTGTCTCATTCTCCATATCTGTGTATATAAGATTCAGTCTGTTCCTACACAGGAGTATGTATATCTTTCATTCCTGAATCTGCTCTCATAGCAAAGAAATATCAAGCCTGGAAAGTAATTTATCTTACACATTTCACCTTTATATTATCTTGCTAGTTCAACAAAATTTTTACTGAAGTTACATCATATCAAGTAGCTTTTTTTTTTTTAAAGCATTACAGGACATAAATCTGTAAATGTGGCTGTTTTCCTAAGGTTCTACTCCTATTTCAAACAAAAAAGTGAAAGGAGTTGTTCGCCAAAATCAAGGAGCATGTACATCCAGTCTGCAGCTCTACAAAGTGTTTTTAGCCTCTTCAACATATCAAAGAAACATTTCTGTTGAACTGATCTCGAAAGTCACAAAATGTTCCATGACAACTTTCCCTGCAATGTCCACTTCTTGAAATTGCAGTTTTCAATACAACACCCATTTGAGAGTTGTCTATTAATGTTGTTGAGTGCACAATTCATTTATTGCTTCTTTCCAAAATGACAACCCAAAACAGGTCCTTTATGATTTGACATTTTTTCATGGTTCTTTCCTCCAGTTTTCCTTTTCATTCAGTCTCAGTATGTATGTTACGTTCTCTCTTTGCATTTACATCGCTCTCTGTGTTATATCGCTTTTAAAATCTTTTTCTCTGTTTGTAGACAGGGCAAATATTAAGGATGCTCCCAATTTCACGTTTGAAACAGAGCATAATTTCATCCGAGGTGTCACTGTCACACTCCACACGTGCACATCACTGAGTATGAATGTTTGGTTTGAACTTGTGAATTGTTTTTCTGTTTGTTAAAGTGTAGCCTACATTCTGCATTTGGCAGAACTGTTTCTGAACAACTGTCGTGCCGATAAAGCCATTGACTCGAATTAAACCGTCTGAAACAAGCGCAGATTGACAGGTGTTTGCCAACACAACAGCGTGCTTCCACCTGCTGCAGCCGCGCTGTAACCTTGCTTAATATTTCATATCTGCCAATATGTTTCTGTGTCACACTTTTGAAGTTGTGGCGTCAAATTTCACAGGGGTGAAATTTTTAGCGGATTGTTTTTTCTTTTATTGTTTTGCTTCGCCTTTTTTCCACCACAACAATGTCAATTTAGCATGCATCGCTCATCAAAAGCAACCTTGTCTGCCAGCTGCTGAGCAGAAACCTTCTCTTTCAGAGCCTGGCTGTTGTCATACATTTAAATTATTCATCCGAATTTTAATAGACAGGAATATGATTATATAGTTTGACAATGAAGAGGAGGGGGCAGAAGAGGGGGGAAAAATCCTCCAAAATTCATTTCAAACATTCATGCATATTTAATAGGCTGGGTGCCAAGACTTCACACAGCAGTATAATCCCAATATGCAGCGAGTCGTTATCGCCGTCATAGGCAATATGCAATAATTCTGCCACTGTGCACCTCTTTGGAAGACCAAACAGTCTGGTGCTGGTGTTCAACAACCAAAAAACGGCTTCCAAACTCAAAACCCGCAGCTTCCCTCAACCACGTACACGCACAAACACACCCTCCTCTCAGATTTTTCTTTGGATTCCTTCACTGCCTTACTTTGTACTCGACAGCACTCCAGTCCTCACTGTTGCCGTCTCTGCTTTCAGATGGGTGTAAATGGGTGATGGGTGGGTGAGGCGTCTCATTCAGCAGCATCTATAAGTGCACAGTAGGAGTGTGTTTTTACTCCTCCCTCCGACCTCTCGACAACCCCAGCACTTCGGAGAGGTGGCGAACTAAGCACAAACTAAGTTTTACTCGCTACTTTTTCCAAACTCTTGAGACACGCAATCTCAGAAGAGAAATATTCATCAAGTGGCACAATGGTAAATGCAGAAAGGTTTCCTCTATCTCTTTTTTGTGTCTTTCCCTTGTGGACATTTTTAATTGCGGTGTCCCCAGATTGTTGGAGTGATCAGAAAATATGTCAGAGAAAGTCTTCAATAATGAAGTAGGGCTGGGAGAGCTGTTAAAATACACACACATGAAGACAGAGTGGGAGTGGAGGTGTTGGTGTTGGTGGTGGTACTAATGAGGGCTGGGCGAGATGATGTAAACCATCATGGACTTGTCCCAGTGGGGCCACGAAAAAAAGACTGTCATAAAAAAAAGAGTGGTGATAGGGGAAGAGCCAGACACACGGCTGCTTTATTTGCATTTGCACCTTAAAGAGGAGCCTCTCTTCAATGGTGTGTGTGTGTGTGTGTGTGTGTGTGTGTGTGTGTGTGTGTGTGTGTGTGTATATATGTATATGTATGTGTGTATATACACTGATGAGTGGATGAAGGCAGTTAGATGGCTGACCCTGGTGTTTGTTGGCTGTGCAGTAACCGCGTTGTCGTGGATACGGAGTGATGCGGCGGCTGTACGTCGGCGGGTTGAGCCACTTGGTCACCCAGAAGGATCTGAAGGATCGATTCGGAAAGTTTGGAGACGTGGAGGATGTGGAGCTCCGGACCAGGAGGGACGAGGAGGGTGAGGAATCCAATACATACTCTGACAGCCATGATGATAACAATAACATTATTTAATTTTAAATTTACATTTATTTCATTTAATTCTGTGTATTTTTATGTATTATTTAATGTTTTATACGTTAAAAGATCTTAAACTTGCTTGAGATACGTACATAATCTATCCAGGTCAACATGGTCATCATATGAGACTGTTAAATAAAATCTCTTTGTTCCATTTAAGGAAGCTCTCATCGATGATATTTAAGAATCACCTGCTGAACATCAACTTTATTAATGCACAACATTAAATTAACATAGTTAATTAATAATTTAGCTTATTGTTTGTCTTTTAAATCTCAGACACCATAGCTTATCAGTATGGAGTGAGTCACTGGAATTATTACTGGAATTACTTGCCCAGTGCTTTGATTATGATCAAATATTAAAATGATCAAAGAGTAGAAAGGTCCAAGGCACCCTTCTGGCAAAAAAATAAAAAGCCTTTATTCAAATGGGTATTTCACGGTGAAATTCCAAAAACATAGACGATGCTGGTACATGTTAAGATAGAGCTGGGTTAATTTTTTGCCAGAAGAGTGCCTTGGACCCTTCTTCTTTTAGAATTTTTGTGTCCCCCACCAAAGAGCACTTATTTGAACTTCCGAGCACTCTCAGATTTTTTTCCTTTTTTGATTAAATTGATCAGTTTGAAACATTTATCACAAGAGCTCTGACTGGCGGGACCCTGCTTACATGTCTTTTTAATATTCATTTAATATTCAAGCAATCACAAGAATTAAATGTCAAATGTACATTTAATACAGCAGCAGGATGAATTCTTAATTTAACGACAGAATATGTTTTACTGAATAATTTTTGATTTACAAATGCCTAATTTAGATGCAAATGTAATATTTTTTTTGAATGTAAGCTGTTTAATGTATCAATTTATTGATGAATTTTAAAAATGACATTGGGAAAAGTCTGTAATAGTATACTCCAGACTCCATATCAGTACACTGTTTTTCAACAGCCTATACTCATAACAACTTCACCAATGAAGATAATGTAACTTTGACCAAAAATAAAGTCAACTGTGATGGATGATCTCTCTGCAGCAAGTTTTAAGTCTCTGCAAGTTGATATTCATAGAAATGAACTGAAGCCAATGGCTGCCTGCAACGAAGGAAATCTAAAAACTGATAGTATGATTTGTAAAATGTTCAGTGTGAGTTTTAAGTCGACGTACATGCGTTTTGTAGTTAAAGATATAATCAAAATTACCATTATCGTCCTGTAGTAAACAGAAACGCTTTAGGCTTTTTTCCACTATCGGTTGTTGTGGTTCCATCAGCTATAAATCGTATTTTGTTGTTTTATATTTTTTAGTTCAGAGATCTCCTCAGTGACCTGCATGTGTTCTGACTCTTGCTGTTCTCCTGCAGGTATTCCGTACAAAACCTTCGGCTACATTAACATCAACATTTCAGATGCCGACCTCAAGAAATGTAAGTGAACTGAGCTGCTGCAGTAACTCAACAGCTTCATGTGTTAAACTGATGTATATTCAGACCGTTAGCGGGACACCTCAGCCTTCATACTAGAAGAACCATCCATCTGAACACGTCCTTTAGTGTCATTCAGCCTTCAAGTCTTATTTTCCTTAAAACAGGAGAAAATGGCGTCAGTGTGGGAAGATAACACACTTCATAGATCAGTTTCACTTGTTTTACGTGAGTCAGTATCTTGAAACAAAACAGAATCAGCAAAAATCACTGCACAATTCTGGTTCTTGAAAATTATTTAAACACAAGGATTTGTTTTGTGTTAGTGTCCCTTAACCGGTGTTTGCCACAACTGGCATCAGAGCTCGTGTTGAATCATCAGTATGAGATCAGTGTGTTTCCTCTGCAGGTTTGACGGTGCTGAACAAATCCAAATGGAAAGGAGGAACTCTGCAGATTGAAACAGCCAAGGAGAGTTTCCTGCACAGGTACAGTCATGTTTACCTCCCTGTGAAAGTCTTCGGACTGTCTAACATTGCCACGAAAATGACTATGGGACGAGAGGAAGTTGACCTATATGATTACACGATTAATAAATTAATCGTTTTATCTGTAAAATGTCAGGAAAAATTGCCTGACAGTTTCCCCAAGTCCAAGGTGACATTCTCAATTGTCTTGATTTATTCGACCATCAATCCAAAACCCAAAGATATTCAGTTTACAATGATATGAAACAAAAAGAAGCAGTAAATCCTCACGCTGGAGAAGCTGCAACCAGAGACATTTTGATGTTTTGCTGACAAATTAGTCAAACAATTGATAGATTATCAAGATAGATGCCAATTCATTTCTGTCTGTGATTTTGCTCACTGGTATAAGAAGCGGAGGAGCGAGTGTGTCAGAAAATCAAGGATTAAGGAGGATCCCACAAACTGTTTGATTTGAGAATTAGATTTTACATTCAGATCAGCACCAAACCCTAAACAGCAGATATCTGTGCCGATGTCTGTTTACAATTTTATTGACAAAGCTAAAACCTGTCTCTTAACTTAAATATTGAAAAGATTTTTGTTTCCAAAATGGACCCGTAGTTCTGCAGGATGAAGGCATTCAGATGGTCCTGCACAGTGATTCTTGAGGGAATAATGGCTCCTTACAGCAACAGAGAGTATATTAAGTAAAAAATATTCCCCCTCCCTGAATCATCTGAATGATTGATTCTTCCTGATCCCAGTGGTGAGTTTGTGGTATTTGTGTCTTAGGCTTGCTGAGGAGCGGCAGACGGCAGCGGAGCAGCGACTCCAGCAGCCTACAGCTGAGGACAAGAGACAGAAGATGCTGGACTCCCTGAGCAAAGCCGGTGTGGACAACTTCACCATGAAGGCTGCGGTGCCGGGGACCGAAGTACCAGGACACAAGGTCTGGTCCTCTACTACTTCCTGTTTCAATCAGGATATGTGTGTGTGAGTGATGGGCAGTATCTCGATTATCTCACATCCAGTTGAGCCCAAGCAATTGATTATTTTACGTTGATACCAACTATATTTTTTGATAGGAAACCATTTATTTTTTACATTGTTAAAATAAACTTGTGAGTGCTCTTTAATGGACAAACTATGTAAGGACACAAGGTTTCTAAATGACCTCAAACACACCTTTGGTCTTTCTGTACTGACATTCCTGCCTGGACAGGAATATGGAGGCGCTCTGGCCAGGGCCTATAAAGGCATATAACAGCATCATGTGTGTGAGGATGGAGGTGTTGACTGTCTTCTGGGTGCTCTGGTTTCAGGACTGGGTGGTCAGTAAATTCGGACGAGTCCTCCCCGTCCTGCAGCTCCGGTGTCAGAAAGGCAGCAGAGCTCGAACCCTGAAGTATGACCCGTCCAAATACAGCCACAACATCCGCAGGCTGGACCGGTCCACCGCAGACCAGCAACCCACACCTATCACCCAGCTCACCTGGGAGGTACAGGGAGGGGATGATGACATCAGCAAGAAGAGGCGAGGAGAGTTCCCTCCGTATGAGCCATCGAGACCCAAGAAGAGTCGGACAGACACGGTCAACTCCCATAATGCTGTGGGCAGGTAACTATGTGATGTTTTCTGCTCTCAACAGTCTGACCTAAAAGTTCCGCTTGATTCTGTGATTCCAAAAGGTTCCTACTGGTTTCTGTAATTCCCAAACCTTCCTGCTGGTTTCTTGGTTTCTGAGAAGTCCTTGATGGTTTTTGGGATTCTATGTTTTCCGAGATTCTCAAGGGTTCCTGCTACTTTCTGAGATTTCCAGATTTTCCAAGTGGTATCTAGAATTCTCAGAAAGGTTTTTTTAAGCATCCTACTGGATTCTAGAATTCCCAAAACTTTGTACTGGTTTCTGGCCTTTTTAGAAGTCCCTGCTGGTTTTTGGGATTCCATTTTTCTCGTACTTGTTTTCAGGGATTCTCAAAGGTTCCGACCAGCTCCTGGGATTGCCAAAACTTCCTACTTGTTTTGGGGATTTCCAAAACCACCTACTGGTTTCTGGGTTTCTAAGAAGTCCCAGCTAGTTCCTGACATTCCATATTTTCCAAGTTCTTTCCAGGATTCTCAAGGGTGCCTACTTGTTTATTGGATTCCCAAATGTTCCTAAAGGTTTCTGAAATTTCTGCTGGTTTCTGGACTCCTCCGTAATCCCTGCTGCTTTCGGGTATTACAAATAAAATAAAATATTACAAAGTCCTTCCCAGTATTCCTAATTCCCAATAGTTCTTACTCTATTCCCAAAAGGTATTGCTGGTTGTAGATTGCTAAAAGGTCCAACTGGTTTCTGGGATTTTGCGTTTCTACTGGTTTGTTGAATTCCCAAATGCTCACACTGATTACTTTGCTTTAAGTTTTAAGTGGTTTCTATGATTCTCATTATCAAAAATGTTACTTTTAATATAGAGGAGGAATTTCTTTGGTTCAAAACCTTTTTATTTGGTTTTTGATTTATCAGCCTCAAATATGTTTTGTGTTCAATGTCACAGATACTGTATTATGTTTATTTAGTGCAAGATGGGAAAAATCCAGCATAATTACTAGAGGTGTGGACTCGAGTCTAGAATTTTAGGTCAACTTAATTCAAGATTACACTATCGGTATTCATAATTTGAAGTTAAGGTCTTGAGACTTTTAGATTTTAGAAGATCCCAGATTCTGGGATCTCCACCAGGTGTTATTCTGCTCCCATCAGTCTGTCTCCTCCTTGTTGTTCTCCTCGTAGATTTAAACAGACTGTTGACTCTGTCGATCACACTGAGGCTCATCAGTTCGCCAACGGATATGAACTACCAACCAACCACAGACTGACTCAGAGGAGGGGGGCACTCGTGACTGACAGTGATATCGATTCAGATGAAGAAATCCGCAGAATTGTGGCAGCTCAGAACACCTCCCATGCTGCACTGTGGCAGGAAGTGGTCGAGGATAACCTGGAAGTGGTCGGACTCGACTATTTGGTGAAGGCCGGATGCTCCCGTCAGCAGCAGAAAGGTATTGTGATGTGTTTTTAAACCTGAATTCCCCTTTTTTTGAAAAGTAGAAGTTGTCCAATCTGCGAGGAGATGTGTGTTACCAAGATCTACTGCTGCTGGTGAGGCTGAAAGTTTTTTAGCCATGAGTTAAAGGGTCAGTTCACATCTCAACATTTTTGCACTATGTCAGTGATACTTACTCCTAGCACTGCTTATTTTCCATCTTTTTCGGATAGCTGATTTGCCGGTTTGTCCAGAAACAGTGTCCCTGTCACTCTGGATAATCCATACAACACACTGGAGAGTCACACATAAAGTTTCCAGCAGTATTTCTTCAGTGAAAAAGTAGATCCAGTGAAAATTGTTCACAGTGCATCTGAGGTGTGAGTCAGTGCGAACGTGGGGTTACAAGGACACTGTAACAAAGCAAATTTTGCTGTTGCTGTATGGACAGACTGACAGAAGATGTACCACCAGAGGAAGATAGAGAATATGTTTCCTAATTTGGGTGAACTGACCTTAAAAATATATATAATTCTGCATTGTGAGCATTGTTGGTTCTGTTGGTTTTTTCAAATCTAAGCTTTCAACTGGTATCTTGTAAATGATGCCAGTATATCTGTGATAAGCTAATATTGGCTGATATATCATCCAAGTTGATTCACTGGTCTAGCTGTAATAATAACTGATTATATGGGTTTTTATGGATTTTAGGAATTATGTGTAAAAGAATGAAAATAACATAATAGAATGAATAAAATAGGATAATTGAACACGAAAACAACATTTTCTTATAGAATTAAAGGAAATGTTATAGTAATTACGCAAGAAAATAAACTCATAGTTCTAGGAAGGTTTGTGAATTTAGTGCCTGAAGCTCAGGACTCTTTTAAATAAGCTGTAAAAATGTGACAAACTGTGCAACAACAAGTTTTTCTTTGGGATTCCAGGCGGTCCAGATGACGAAGAAGAGAATGACTACGACTCCGCAGACACAGATGAGCTCTTCGCCTCCAGGAAACCTCTTCCTCCTCCACCGCAGGAGAGACTGCCCACTGCAGGACACCTCTCAGGAAAAGACACACACAAGAAGAGAAAGACAAAAATGAAAAGTAAAGCTGGAGAGGAAGAGGACGATTCAGCAGATGAAGAACAACCCACCCCCAGGAAACCCTCCTCCACGCAGCAGAGAGGAGATTCTGGTAAACAGAGTTCTCAGAGCCAAAGTAAGAAGATGACAGTCCTCCCTGTGGTAAAACCCCCTTTCTCAGAATCAGATAGTGATGATGAGGAGGATGAAGATGAAGATGAGGAGGAGTTAGAACCAGCTGATTACAGTTCAGATTCTGATTATGAAGCCATGTTTTCTAACGTCACCCGTCTGGAGATCTCCCTGGCTGACTTACAGAAGCTAGCTGAAGAATCCCAGCAGAAGTCTGAGACTACAACTCCCAGCATCCTCAGCACCTCCTCTGAACAAGAAACTAACCCCATGTCCGGTCCTGCAGAACGACCTGCTCCCAGGAAAGGAACCATGCCGGACGAGATCCTCGCCGCCATCATGGAGGAGGACAGCAGCGAGGACGAAGAGAAAAAGAAAAAGAAGAAAAGAAAAGCCGTCGTGTCAACGCCGCTGCCTGCCTTCCAGGGGACGAGAGTGCTGAACGAGGGATCAGAAACAGAGGAGTGTCAGAGGAGATGGAAAGAAGAGGAAGAGGAGGAGGGAAGAGGAAGTGAGGTTAAAAAACTGAAGCTGGACCACAAAGCAACAGACAGCAAAACCAGCAAGATTCTGAGCAGACAGAAACTCACAGAAACAGAGACGAAGACTTCAGAGAGCAGTGAGGAAGAGGAGGAGGAGGAAGAAGAAGAGGGGGAGGAAGAGGAGGGGGAGGAGGAGGAAGAAGAGGAGGAAGAGGAGGAAGAAGAGGAGGAAGAGGGTGAAGAGGACATAACTGCTCCAAGAGTTTTAAAAGTTGTTCCAACTAAAGCTGCAGTAAACGCTGAGAAAGCTGAGACTGGCTCTTCCTCTAGCAGTGATGAGGAGGAGGAGGAGAAGGAGAGGATGAAGGCCAGTCCAACTGTTCTTACAGCTAAAGCTGCAGCAACGGCTTCACCTTCATCCTCCAGCTCCTCCACAGAGGAAGATGAGGACAAGCAAGAGATAATTCCTGCCAAAGATACTGTGAAAGCAGCACCTCCCCCTGCTCCTCACAGTGAGTCCTCCTCCAGCGAGGAGGAGGAGGAGGAAGAGGAGGAGGAAGAGGAGGAGGAAGAGGAAGAGGAAGAGGAAAAGGAAAAGGAAAAGGGGGAAGAAAAGCAGGCTCCTCCCCGGGTGCCATTAGGGGCTAAGGAGGAAGAGGAGCGGCAGAGGAAGGCAAACATGAGGAGGCTGGCTGCCGTCCAGCAGAGACAGAAAGAGGCTGAAGAACACAAGAAGCTCATCCAGGGAGCTCTAGCCAACCTGGTGTGTGTGTGTGTGTGTGTGTGTGTGTGTGTGTGTGTGTGTGTGTGTGCCTGTTCAAACACACTGTGTGGTAGTGTGGGTGTGGCGTTACACCTCGTGTGGCACTGGGCAGCCAAGATAAGAGCTGATCCTATCCATGCCTCCCTTCTGCAGCGCCTGCCCGCCCACCCACACACCCACAACACACACACACCCACACCCACAACACACACACACACACACACNNTGTGTGTGTGTGTGTGTGTTCAGTCTTTGTGAGGATCTGATCAGACCTTCGAGTGTTCAGAAAGTCAGAATGTTGTTGAAAAGTCAGAATATTTTGTCCAGTCCTCTCCTCTTGAAACGGGAGGGTTCAGATTTGGCATGAGGGGTCAAGGTTAGAATTGGGTTAGGTGAAGTTTTGGGCCTGTGGGCTCTGGATTGTGGCGCAGAAAAAAAATTATATATTGTAATTAAAATAAGCAATTAAACTGAGGTAAACCTTGACCTTGGAAACAAGTTTAGGAAACAAAACAGATTTATTAAGTTTGCATTTAAATGATGCATCATAAACCTCTGATTGGCCAGCTGTTATGTGTTGACAGAGTTCTGGCCAATCAGAGATCTCTGTGGTACACAGCTTACACATCTTAAGATTAAACCTGCAATAATTTTACATTGACATGACCTACTTGTTAGCAATCAGTTGTGTGTGCATGTGTTAATGGAGCAACATTATCATTCATTTGGAGTCGTGTTTAACACACAATATAAATCTTCATTAGGATGCTCCAACAGCAGGAGCAGGGAAACACATCGTCTTTGGCTCTGATGATGATGAGGATGATGGCGATGATGAAGATAAGCAGCAGACATCCTCAGAGGTCACGACGTCAAAGAAGACGCTGTTCCAGGACAGCCAATCGGAGGATGAGGCCACAGGTGATGAGGCAGCAGTCGATGAGAACGACACAATAAAAGAAAAGGTGAGTTACTGACGTGAGAGAAAACTGGGTCAGATGGTATTTAGTTAGTTTAGAAACAAGCTGTGAATTTAAGTAAGTAAAAGCCTGAATTTATTGGTTATGATTCTCCTAAAAAAATATTTAATCATTAATAGATGAAAGATTTTTATGGATCATGGCGACCTTTCAACAGTTTTCTTTCTTATAGAAGTGACAGGAAATCAAACCCTAAATCAGCTGTGGTTTAACTGGTGTGTGTGTGTGTGTGTGTGGTCAGGTGCGTCTGAAGCCGTCAGTTCCTCAGCTGTTCAGCGGCAGTGGCGATGAGGAGGATGGTGATGAAGAGGAGGATGGCAGCAGGTTTGACGTCAGGCCGCAGTTTGAAGGTCGAGCAGGTCAGAAGGTGAGAAAAGGAGCTCACACAGTGCTGCTCCGTACGCTGCTTTCTTCATATTCATAAGTCGTCAGGCTCATCCTCTGGGCTCTACACACGTCTGAACCAGATTTCAAGTCAATCCAACCATTGCGTTAAGATATCTTGATGGAGGAGCTCAGCGCTGTAATTGGACGCCTGCCTCTGATGTTGTTTGTTTGTTTGTTCGTGTTGTCCAGCTGATGGAGCTACAGTCTCGCTTCGGGACTGACGAGCGTTTCCGGATGGACTCTCGCTTCCTGGAAGAGGACAAGGACAAAGAGGACGAATCAGGTGAGGCTTTGGCTGTGGGTGGGATGGAGTGGATGGAGGTACACTCTGGTCTGTAGAAAAGCAGGTCAAGAGAGTGATGAAGAAAGGATGATGTCTCATGACTCAGAGGTCTGGCGTGTTCATTGTGCACATTGTGGGTGAATTTAGTCCATAAATCTGTTGCTCGTTTCCTTCGGTAGCGTTACTTACAGAGACATGATGTTACTGAAATGTTGAGATGATGCTGATTAGTGCAACAGGTCAAACAGCTACATCAGCTTCTGAAGAAGAGCTAATTCTGGGGTCGTTGAATAAAACGTTGCATTTAAACAGTAATTAGCTTATCTTTCTTTCACATCACTTTGTTTTTATTTGTTGACAAAAATTTCAATACATCTTGTCATAGTTTTCAAAAGTCAGGTTGATTTCATTTTCATCTCGTTTTTGCCACAAAAAATATATTCTAGAGCCTTACCAGTCGTGGATATAATGTTTGTCTTGAGGGTGGCGCTAGGAAAGATAATGTGGTTGTTAAAATCTAAGGGAAAAAGAACTTCTCCTATAGATGTGGAAATGTCTCTGTCCTGACTGAAAATACACATTTATCATGGATGAAGGTAGAGAAAGATATGTTCTGTTAAATTATATTTTAATACTGCTGGAAGATTTTCATCTTAATTTAGTAATTAAGAATTCATTTTAGTCATTTTTACCAGGATAATTGTGCTGTAAAGTTTCACTCTACACTCACACAGCTTATATTTCAGCACATTTGGTTTCATTTACATCTACTTTTGTTTGAGTCTGATGCCTGTTGGTGTGAGGGGCTCTCTGTGGTGTTGCTGTGTTTTGTCCTGCTGGAAGTTCTTGCACTGAAGTGAAACCTGTGAACGTCTCCTCCTGGTGAGTAAAGCGACTGTTTGTGATTCAGAGAGAAAGAGGAGCGTGACGGAGGAAGACGACGTTCTGGAGGAGGAGAGGAAGAAGAACCTGTCCATCCTGCAGAGCGTCCTCGGCGGCAGCCAACAAACCTGCAGCAGCAAGACGGCCGGCAAGGCCAAGACCTTCAGGTCAGCCTCACACACGCATGCACAGAGTCTGGATTACAGCCGCTTCTGAACGGGAACATTTATTTTTTTAATTTATTTTGTACTGAACATCAAAATGTGTGTGTTTGCAGAGACGTCTCAGCGCTGCATTACGACCCCAGCAGAGAGGAACACGCTGCGTTCGAGACCAAAACCGATGAAACCAAGGAGAGGTATAAACACGGAAACTATGAATGCACCAATCTGATCTGTTGACTGGTATCAGTACCAATATTCATACGATGTGATAGGATAGATAGGATATCGGCCACACTTGATCGATCCACATTGGCACTCAAACCCACTGGTTCCTACTGAAGATGTTAAACTTTAAAAAGGGCTCATGCATCATGTCCACATTTTCAGCTCTACTTCTACTCCAATAAAACTCGTGTGATCTGTTGTCTTCGCAGCAAGTCGGCCAGGAGGAAGAAGAGGGAAGAGGCTCAGAAGCTTCCGGAGGTTTCTAAGGAGATTTACTACGACGTGTCTGGTGACCTGAAGGCCGTGTTCGGTGCGACGAAGGATGACGCCACTGTAGGAGAAGAGAAGACGAGCTGGGACCGAGAGGAGGAAGAGGAGGGAGGAGGGAAGGATGAACAGCCGACCCCGCTGTCATCTCTCCTCTCAGCTGATCTCAGCGCAGAGAAAGAGGAGTCATCTGGATTTAAATTCTCCTTCTTTGGGGACGACACAGAAACAGGAAGTGGAGAGACAGGTGGGTTGTATCTCTGATATTTATCTCAGGCCGTCAGAGGGAAGATTTGTTTTCCCAGTTTTTAAACCTCTCCGTCTCCTTCTGCAAGCAGAGTACAAGGTAGAGAGCATCCAGGCGCCAAAGGTGTCATGGCAACAAGACCCACGTTTCCATGACAGCAGCTCAGAGGAGGATGAGGAAGAGCAGGAGGAAGAGGAGGAGCAAAGCAGCGTCACCGCTAAAGCCACAGAGTGAGAAAAATTAAGATTAAATCCTGTTAACTGCTCCGTGTGTGTTTTTAAAGCCTCAGTTTGCTTCAAACAAAGTCGACTGTGTGACAAGTTGTCCGAGCACATCTAAAGTCAAACTAACTAAAGACTGTTTTCATTATCGATTAGTCTGCTTAGTATTTTCTCAATTAATCAATTGTTTTGTCTATGAAATGTCATAAAATAGTAAAAATGGCTTTTATAATTTCCCAAAGCCCAAAATGGCATCTTCAGATTCGTTGTTTTATCCAACAATCAGTCCAAAACCCAAATATATTAAATTTAGTATCATTTATGTCAAAGAAAAGCAGCAAATCCTGACATTTGAGATACTAGAACCCGTGAATGTTTGAAAAATGACTGAAACAATTAATCAATTATCAGAATAGTTGCAGATTAATTTTCTGTTTGACAAATAGATTAATCGGATATTTGTTTGAACATGAGGCATGATGAATCTTCGAGCTTTCTCTCCTCGAAGGCACTCATGATGTTGCATTTTGTTTTTCAAACAAAAAGTGACAAAAGTAGTTTAAACCCCGCCCACTTCATACCGGCCCACACACCTGTCAAATCACTGCGTAAAGAGGGTGTGATTGTCTGTTTGAGGTATGCTGAGTATACCTTGACACTTACCGTACCTGTAGACCTGTGTTTTCATTCTTACAGAGCAGGACAATTATTCTAAAATCAAATGTCATCTGAATGTGTGAATGTTTGTGTTAATGTTCACAGAGAGGAGACTCCTTCAAAGACAGATCTGTTCTTCTTCCATCTTGAAGACAGCAGATTGACAGGTAGGATGAAGATTACAAAAAAAGATTATTACGTTTATTACGTCTCTTCTAGCCCCATTAGTGACCTCTGCACTCTGTATGTTACTCTGTGATTTGGTCACAAGCATTCAGAGAAAAGTCGCATTGTTTTTTAGCTGTTATCAAGCAGCAGGTTCAATCTTCAAATATATTTTGTGAACTCACCGATACTGTTAAAATGTTTTTTTCTGGGGTGAAACCAACATTACAGGGAACAAAAGGATTGAAATGTTTCTTTTAAGTGTTTTTTGTGTGTGTGATCTGAACCCTCTCGTTCCTCCATCAGAGGGTCCCAGGTTGTTCTGTCGGTCCTCTCACCTGGAGGAGCAAAGGGAGCAGTGGGAGGAGCGGAGGAGCGCACTCAGACAGGTACATTTACATTTTCACAGGAACATTATCAGAAACAGTCTCACCATGTTTACCTTGTCAAGTGTTAAACCGGATGAAAATCTTTATATTTGTTTGAGTGACTATTGAAAGCACTTTTTGCAAAACACAAATATTTTTAAAGGGTAATTTAACACTAAAATGTATTTTTTGAGTTTGTAAATTATATGTCATTTTATTACACTGTAAGTTGATTCTGGTCCCAGTTTATAGTGTTTATTGTAACAGCAGTTCTTTGTCTTTTCCTGGAGAAAATCTAGTAATTGTGTCCTCTAGACCAAAAAGAAATATCTGGTGTTTCCTTGTTCTCCATGACCCCCAAGTACAAGGCAAAGTCGTGTTCCTTCCTAACCACCACTACTAAGCTTGTGGTTTACAGTGTTTGGGGCAAATTTACACCCTCCTTATCACCCTCCCCTCTTGTCACCCTCCATTGTCTCTGCTGCATCTGCTGAAGCCTTGCTACGCTAAGCTAGCAGTTCAACTGTCTCTGAACCAAGAAACAGTTTCTCAACTGTCCTCACACATTTGCAAATAATATAGCGACAATATTGAGCCCCCAGAGTTTTTTCCCTTTGGCTTGTTCGTGTTAACAGAAGCCTTCGTTATTGTCGACTAAACTTAACTGATATCAATCTAAAAAGAATGAAGGCATGAAATGAAATGTGGAAGATATTTCTACTTTCCTGTCTGTCTCCACAGGAGTACCGCAAGAAACACAAGGACGCCCGGAGGAAGCTGAAGGCCTCCCAGAAGAGCTGAGGATTATGGGAGGTGGAGTCTCTGTGTTACAGTTTGCACTCACTGGTCTGGATTTCTCAATCTGGAGCTGACAGATTATTTCTCCCTCCTGGTGCCATTTTGTGCCCCCAGACTGATTTTAACAGTCAGCAGGCGGGAGACCAAATGGCCGCTGAGGACGCAGACATCGAGTGACGGTGGAAGAGTATCAGATTTATTTTTTACTTTAGTAAATACTGAGAGATATTTTGTTGTCAGAGCTTCCTGTTGAAACAGCATCTGGTTTGTTTTTTTTCTTGTTGGTTGCCATGGAAACAGTGCTGGACAATCAGCAGCAGCAGCCAATCACAGCTTCAGGGGACCAAACCTCTTATAAAAACATCAATAAATAAACAAACTTGGTCAGTCTGTTCATTCGTTTTTTATTATTAGTCAGATTTGGTCTTCCATACATCATGTCACCTATTTCTTTATCACTCATGGTGCTACAGCTGTCAGTCAGCGGGCTGTGATCAGCTAATGGAGTCAAACAAATGAGACTAAAGGTTCTGATTTATGGTGGTGCAGGAGTCACCAGACTGTTGGTTGGATAACTCTTCGTCTCATTGTGGACTTTTTTTCCTTTAATTTTTGCCTCATGACGTTTGACGAAAGCTTCAGTGTCACTTTCTGCTGTTAAACAAAGTGAAATGATATTTTGTTTATTTGAAAGTGAAGAAGCTTTCAATTTGTGGGAATACACTCAGTGTCCAGTTTATCAGGTCCAGCTGGCTGAAATTAATGCAGTAATGTTCAGTCTTTTAGAGAGGGACTGATTCAGCTTAATGTTCATTTCAGGGGCTGCAGTTTGTGTTGCTGTTGAATTGCATTGTTTTATAGTGAGAGGTGTTTATAATATTTAGTCTGTACTAGGGCTGACACTGACATATCAATTCTATTTTGATTATTTTCCCAAAAAAATCACTTTAATGTGAGACCAAGATAAGCAGGAAATTGTCACATTTGAGGAGCTGGAGGCATCAAATGTTTGACATTTTTGTTTGAGAAAAAAAAATTGACTTTTAAAATGGATGCCAATTCATTTTCTTTTGATCAATTAATAAGTTAATCAACTAATCGTTGCAGCTCTAGTCTCTACTCTGTGATATAAAAGGGAAATGAAAGGGAACACCTCTAAACGCCTCTCCAAAACTGTCACAAAATTATAAAGAAAGTTATAAAGTCTGTCAGGGCTTTAGCCTGGATTTTATAAATCAACCCCACCACCACCTTGCAGACCCCAACCTGTCTGGAAATGTTTTTGTTATGCTGAATCTCACTTAATTCACAAGTATTTAAATATATTGGTCGCCTAATCCAGACTTGATGCACAATATTACAAACTGATGATTTGTTTTACTGTGTCAGTTTCAGGCATCCAATCCCCAGCGAATCCTGTGAAATATTATTGTAATATTAATATTTATCTGAGTAATGTTTTATAGGATGAAGTGTTGATGCAAAGCAGTTTGGTCAAAGTAGTTCTAAAAATAAAAGTATCTGTACCATGGTCAGTTTTTCTTTATTTTGAAATGTATAACCGGAAGAAGCTCCCTGTCGTCTTCAGTCTGTCTTGATCCTGGTCTTCATAACAAGTGCTGAAGTCCGCAGCAGGATCCAAACTTCTCCATCAGGACCAAGAGGAGGTGGGACTGTTTCATGGACACTTTTTATTCCGGAGTCAAATGTTTGTTGCGGCACATGTCTGTGGAGGAGACCGGTAACACGGACCAGTTAAAACGGTAAAAATGAGCCCGGTTTTGTGTCTTTTGCTTCTCTTTCTGCGGACCGCGGAGCTCCGTCATGTCCACACAGCCCGGGAGGTTCAGTCGGGGTCCCCGCTGGATGCTGGCGCGCCGGCTGCGGAGACAAAAGAGTCTCTCTCCCCGGAAAGGACTTCTCTGGGCCGGGTTGAAAGTTCAAGAGTTCCCGAGCTGAAGCGAGTCCCCCGAGGGGCCAAAGATCGGAGTTTGGGGAAAAGAGACCCCCACACACCGAGCAGTTACGGGCACCCGCGGCGGTACGACGACCCGAGCGGTTACTTCACCACACCGCGGGCCGGCCGGGACGCCTCTGCCCCGCCGGGTAACTCTTCATCAGGCCACGGGTCGGGGCTCCTCAACCCGCTGTTCCCGGTCACCGACGGCTCCTACTGGGCGTACGCAGTGATGCTGCTCGCGCTCGTTCTGTTCGCGGCGGGCATCGTGGGGAACCTCGCGCTCATGTGCATCGTGTGGCATAACTTCTACCTGAAGAGCGCGTGGAACTGCATCCTGGCAGGGCTCGCCTTCTGGGATTTCCTCGTGCTGTTCTTCTGCCTTCCCGTGGTCGTCTTCCACGAGCTCACCTTGAAGCGGTTGCTAGGAGACCTGTCCTGTCGGCTCGTGCCCTACCTGGAGGTGAGGAGTTGAATGTGCGCGTGCAAAATACTCAAGTAAAGTTCATTTCCTGAAATTCTTTTAAGACGAAAAACGACAAGACATTGTTAAATTATTAAACTTTTTATATAATTTAATAACGTTTATACTATGAAAAAAACACTTCGCCACGTCCGTTAAAATCGAATGAAATAAAATAAATTAATTAATAAAAATAAAATATAAGAAATGCATATAAAACTACACAAATAAAAGCAATTTTAAATCAATGAAAATAAAGCTTACGTTTTTTTTTCAGTTAAATGTTTTTAAAAAAAATATTACTTCTTTTCTAATTTTTTGTTTATTAGGCTAAAGAAAGTTCCTCTTTTCAAATCAGTGCTTGAGGTAAACAACAGTTAACTATAGCAACAGTTACAACTGATGTTTTACCAGTGAACTCCAGTGCCACAGCTAAGGATTTTTATTTCCAGTGATCTTTTTGATTAATCTGTTGATCTGTTAAGGTTTTTTTGGTCTGTAGGCTAAAATGTGAAGAAAAAGTTTCCCAAAAATCCAAGGTGACATGTTCAAATGTCTTGTTTTGTCCAACCAACAGTCGAAAATACAAATATATTCAGTTTTTAATTATATGAAAGAGAGAAAAGCAACAAATCCTCACATTGGAGAAGCTGCACTCTGAGAAACATTGGTGTTTTTGATAGAAAAATGACTTAAACGATTAATCAGTTAAAGACAAAAATTGCTTTAGGTAATCATTTAATCAACTATTTATTTCAGCACTGATTAACTCACTGTTTAAACGAACCAAACAGTGAGTGAAACTAACTGCTACTGAAAGTGTTTTATGGACGTTTAACAGTTAAAACAAAGAACTTTATGTGATGATAATTAATCAGTCCGCCTTCACAGTATCAGTGCTTTTTTTACTCCCCCATGTTAAACTCATTGTGAATGTTTTCCAGTTTAATAAAGAGACATCCAGGTCTGCGATGAATGGCCTGTTTGTGTCTTGTTGCTGCTCAGTTTCAGACTCAGAGCAGTCTTTACTTTCAACAAGCGTGCTGTTATGGTCTGTTTGGTCCCTTCAGCTGTCTGTTATGAACCATCAGGGGAGGCCGGCGGGGCCCCGCATGAAGTGACTTCTTCTTCTCCAGCTCACAGATCCAGACAATGAAACACAGAGACGTAGTTATCAGAAACATGGACTGTTTATTTACAGTGTAGAGAGCCAAAACTAAGTCTCATTAATGAAATGATAATGTTAAAACTGAAATGTCAAGGTCATCCTCGAGCCTTTATTAGTACTTACTGTCATCTTCGTTTAGAGGGTGTTTTACTCTCACAGAGTAGATTTTCATTGGCTTCATCAGTCTGTTGTCTCCACATGGACTCTGCCGGCCTGTGGAGTCCCTGTTTTTGGCTCTAAACCAGCTCCGAACGCCTACAAGCTTTAAATCTCTGAAGTGGAGTTTTACTAATTTATAATAACAGCTTGTATGAAACAGTCTTTAACAAGGTCAGGCTGCCGGCCTCCTCTGTTTTTTGTTGTTTCACCTATTTTAATGCTAATGATTGAATTAAGTTCTTGCTAATTATTTGACGTTTTTTAAAGTGCTATTTAGCCGTTTGTACTGTGAGCGTCTTATTGAGCAGTGCTGAAAGCAGGTCAGGCTGCCAGCTGCCCCTGTGCTCTGTTAGTTAAACTATTTTCATGCTAATTAGAGCTCTGTGTTAATTATCTTGAGTTGTGTCTTAACTGTTTGAGGTCATTAAGCACCCACAGAGGGAGGACACGTCTCTGTAATGATAGTCTGTGTTTTTGGCCAAAACCACAGACTTGTGTGCACGAGGCACCAATAACTGTCCCCACTCTGTAGGCTAAGAGCTGTTACCACATAATGGCTCTCTGTGGCTCCTTTTATTTCCCTGTTTCTGTATTCTAAAGCAGTTTTTTACATCCGAGGTCTTTTTACTGTAGCTGTGGCTAATTCGCCTGTAGGCTGTAGACATAACAAGGCAGAGGAAAGCCTTAAATCTGTTCTTCAAGCAACAAAACACCTTCCTCTTCTCACTTTAGTCTTGTCTTGTTTTGTCTTCTCAGTCGTGCTAACAGGTCACGTCTGACTGGAATCTGAGCAGCAGCATGAATGAATACAGTGTGAGGGACAATCTGCAGCTTAAAGTTGCTCTGCAACACTTAAAAAAAAATCATATTGAATTATAAAAAACTTTAAACTTTACCCTTTTCAGCACCCCTTTTTAATAAGGCAGCCTTTATAAAGGGTTTATCAATGGTAGTACATAGTTTAATAATATATTTCAGTTATTAGCCATAAATAAGAACAACATTTGGGCCAAACTAGCCATTCGACCACTTACCCTTTGGAAAAGGGCTGCAGAGCATCTGGACTGATTTTTACAACTTAAAGAGTTCAAGTCACATTAATTTTTCCCCACAGACAAAGTTAGTTGACTTGAATGGACATGAAACTCTCCTGGTTGAATCATCAGTACAAAAGATGAACAACTGTGTTAGAAAACATGTTTCTTTGGTAAAAAGTCAAAGTGCTGTGGACATGAAAATGTAAGATGAGAAGTTCCAAGAAGGAACAAAGAGCTTCAGATTCTGTTATGTGTGCCACTAACAGCGAGCTGAAGCCAGCAGGCAGAGATTATGGATGGATGGATTTAATAAATTATTGTCAGAACCCTTTACTAATTACTTATTAACACTGGAGGGTCTCTTTCACCACCTTACCTGATCTATAAAACATTTTTTTTCCCTAAGAGACTTGTGTCGTTAACCTTCGTTTCCACACCTCTCTCCTTCTCTGTCAGGTGACCTCTCTGGGTGTGGCCACATTCAGCCTCTGTGCTCTGAGTATTGATCGCTTCCATGCTGCCACCGGCCCCGGGCCCCTTCAGACGCCGAAGGTGGAGCCCTGCCAGTCCATCCTGTCCAAGCTGTCGGTCATCTGGGTGGGCTCCATGGTGCTGGCCGCCCCTGAGCTGTTGCTGTGGCAACTCCTCCAGGAAACGGTGAGCCTGCCGACGCTCCCCACTGACCCACAGCAGAACCAGCCGGGAGGCTCACTGATGGCTGCCTTTAGAGCCCGAACAGACACGTTTAAGGTGGATATCTGTGTCCGTGAGCCGTCTGTGGAGCTCCCAGAGAACATCTACTCTCTGGTGCTGACCTACCATGAGGCCCGCATGTGGTGGTTCTTTGGGTGCTACATCTGTTTGCCGCTGCTCTTCACTCTGGCCTGCGACTTGGTGACGAGGCAAGTGTTAGCCCAGCGTCTACCACAGAAACCCAGTGGTGACAAGGTGACAGGCAGATGCTCCTCTTCCTCCTCTTCGTCTTCCTCCTCAACAAAGAAAAAGCAGCATGTGAGAGAGCACAGGCTGCGCTCCACTGTGATGGCGCTCACCATCTTGTACATCATATGCAACCTGCCTGAGAGCATTTGTAACATCACCCTGGCGTACGTCTCCGTCCATGTGTCCGCGGCGCTCCCGGCTCTGGCTCTGCCAGCTCTGAGTCTGATGGGACAGTTCCTGCTGTTTGTGCGTTGCTCGGCGACGCCGGTGTTGCTGCTCTTCCTGTGCCGCTCGCTGGGCCAGGCCTTCATGGACTGCTGCTGCTGCTGCTGTGAAGAATGCCTCCCCGATGGCAACTCCTCCTCATCCTCATCTGCTTCAACCGCCGCCACCTCCACCCTCTCCTCGCCCACATCGCCTTCTCCATCCTCCCTGTCTCCTTCCAGCAAAGAGGAGACGAAGAGCGTGTTGGCAACAGAACCAGCAGTCTGCTACGACAGAGCGAAAGACTCTTCAACAGCTATCGGGACTCCCTGCTGAGGCCCAGAACTGCATTTAACCACATGTAACTTTAAAGGATCATTTAGGTTTATTACAACCTGGCTCTTATTGTTTTAGTTTTGTCCATCATTTATATCAGTTATAATAATATTGTACTCACTCAAGTTAATAGTGGAGATCTGGGTGCACGGTGATTTCATAAAGTCTGACGGGTCAAGAGACGATCAGACATGTTGGAAACAAACCAACAGTTTATCCAGATCATGGCCAAAAGTATGTGGACACCCCTGTCTTTTTTGGTTTTGTTTAGGTCTCTTAGTTCCTATGAAGGGAATTCTTTATGCTACAGCATACAGTGATATTTTAGAAAACTGTGTGCTTCCAACTGTGTGTCAACAGTTTGGTGAAGACTCTTTCCTGTTTCAACATGACAAAGCCCCCGTGCACAAAGCCAGCTCCATAAAGAAATGATTTGGTGTGGAAGAACTTTACTGGTTTGGGATGAACTGGAACTGTGACTGCGAGCCAGACCTTTTCTCCCAACATCAGTGTTGGACCTCGCTAACGCCTCACTAACCAGTTTTATTAAAGGTAAAACTACAACTATGGTAAGTACAGTGGGTCAAAGTTGGAGCAGGAAGTGAGTCTGTAAACTGTGATGGATGTTTACATTGTTGACTTTGTTTTCTCTTACAAATGAAGTTTATCTAACGCACAGATTTGTTCATACCTGTTTGATTGTCTGACTTTGTGTTTTTTGGCTTGTCAGACACCTTTTTAGTGAAATCACTGTTTTCTCAGATCTCATCTATTAACTTGGTGAGTACAGTGTTGTTATTACTGATAGAAATGATGGACGAAACTACCAAAATAAATCTCAAGTTGTAATAAATTGGAATAATCCTTTAGTCTCAGTCTGTATGAACTGACGGTGGAGTTACTGAAGGAGCAGAAACTAGAGTTAGATGATTATATACAATATAGAGAATGTTGTTAAAAAGAGGGAGTTTAGTGTTTCCCACCTGTGATGGATTTAATCCTGATATTGTAGAACTCATCATTGTTTTGCAGTTTTTCATGATACATTTTACATTTTATAGTTATTAATAATTTTCTAATGCTCATGCAGGATATTAGTATTATCTGCTCTAAGTACTGTATTAGAGAGAAACACTGGATAATTTGAGTTTGGAGCATTTTAAGATTTTCAGATTAGGAAAATGTAGACATACTGAGACTTTTGTCAGCAGACTGCTGTGAACTTTGTGAGCTGTTTTTTTAAACATGATTTTACTGTTGCTGTTCAAATGCCTGATTTACACAGTGTCCTGTGTAGACAGCAGGTTAAAAATGGGATGAGATCATATTAAGAGATCAATCAAAATTTTGAAGCTACATGGAACAATTTAGTGTGACGTTTGACTATTTTTTTTACTTGTTTTATCACTTTTGGTTTAGTAAAGTTTAGATTTTCCTCAAGAAAAACGGTTGTGCATCACCTGTGAGTAATTCCCTCTCAGTGTGTTTTTTTAATGTCTGGTATACACTTTATTAACAAACAGTAGAGCTGTTGATGAATGCTCTATCTGTGTCTGCAGAGCCTTTTATTCCACTAATAAATGGAATAGAAACAAGTTACACCTTTTCTCAATCCATTCAGCAGATGAAACTCTGGAAGCGCTCCTTTTACTTTATTCATTTTGAATATAAAGTTATGAGTTTATAAGTTCTTATGAGTTGGTTCTGATTTTTTTTATCAAAACTAGTGGAATTTTTTTCAGCAGCAGGACAAGTCTGGTGATATTCTGTATTTTTCTTATTGTCAACAAGTTCCATTAAAGAACCAAACCAACAATGAACTGATTCTACTAACAAGTGTTGTGTGTGTATCAGAGCCTTTTATATCTTTTTCCTCTGTGCCATAGAGCTCCATTGTTGTCCAGAAAATATTAAAACACATCAATGAGCCACATTGTTGCACTGGGTGACATGTTCCTTCATCAACATGAACACACACACTGTAGTTTATTTTGACTCACACATACACCGTCCTGCTGCAGGAAATGTGGATTAATCCGCTGCTGAAAATAGTCACCAACAAACTATTTCCTCCTGTTTGAGTAACGTTTGCTAAAAACTACAGTGACCAGCTGTTTTAGGAAATTACTGAGTCTTTTTTTAAAATATGAAACTATACATTTGTGAGATATTTTTAAAGATTTATGTCTTCAGTATGAACCAATGGGCTTGGAGCTGAGTGCCACAGACAGGGCAGGGAAAAAATTCAGAGACAGACTAACACATTGTTGGTTTATGTCTACAGATGGGATTTGCTGACAATAAGAAAAATATAAAAGAACTTATCAATAACAAATTATAGTGTCTCTGGGGCTCCCAAAAAAAAATGCAAGAATTTGCATGCCAGCTGTTGAACTAAAGCTTAATACACGTTTTTAACAAAATCAGCGTTAAAAAAAGTAATGAATTCCTGCACACAGTCAGCACTGTCTAAAATGTATTTATATTTTGTCATAAATAAAATGGGAATTTTCTTATAAAGTATAAAGTGAAATCTGCAGACATCCAGGTCCTGTTCAGAGTTAGCTCAAATGTTAAGCTGCCAAGCATGAGTACAAAGAAAGTCAGAGAGAAAAGTCACAGAGAGAAAAGACAGAAAGAAACCAGAAAAAGAGAAAAAACAATAGAGAAACAAAACAATGGGGGGAGGAGAAAAAGTTGTTGTTTTCCAAACAACGAAGGAAAAACAGGCCAAGAAAGAGGGAAAAGGAAGAGTTGCATTTGTTCCAAAACCATCTGAACTCCGTGTGTGGATTGATTTAATTTGGAAAAAGAGAGATGGCTCACATTATGCTCTGATCTCCATTGGAAGGAATGCTACGCAGCAGTGCTCCCAACACCCACTGGAGGAGAAAGCTGTTCATGCCTGACTGTGACGCTCCTTTTAGTCATTATTCAATTATTGAAGGTCACAGCTTCACAATAACAGTTGGCCTTTGAGTTTCTGCAGACATAATGAACACAGTCGCTCTGTGACCAGTTGCTGGGAGCGCAGACAAGAATTCCTTGCTTATCCGAGTATTTTCAGGCGTTTCTGAGCTTTTTTTTTTTCTTTTAAATATATTGATCTAAAAATATTTTCCCCCATTTCTTCTTGCAAAAAAATGTCAACAACTTTGTGACAACTTTGTATCTTGTAATGTATAGCCAGAAAGTCATCTTGTTCATTTAGAAATGAAAAACCTAAAACAGGTACATAAAGAAAATGGAACATATTTCCAACAAGTTGTCTTCTACAGAACCCCTGAAGTCCCAAAATATAGATTTTTCTATAATAATATTATAATATCCTCTCAGCACAAGATCTTATATTATTTATCTTAATATTACCAGAATCAGATCTTGATAGAGGTGAGATACTGTCTTGTCTGTGCAAGATAATATATGGATCAAGATATGGATCTTATGGTAAAAGATAATATTGTTTTGTGTGATGATATTATCTTGATCCATCTACAGTGGTGGAATGTAACTAAGTACATTAACTCTAGTACTGTACTTAAGTACAAATTTGAGGTACTTGTACTTGTCTTTTCTTCTCATGCCACTTTATACTTATATTTCACTTATACTCCTCTAGGGAAAATATTGTACTTTTTACTCAGTAACTGAGTATTTTTTGTATATTAATGCATGAGTAATAATAATATAATGATGTACTATATAATAATATAACAGTCACAGGGAACATTATTCTGTATTGAGTACTTTTACTTTTAATACTTTAAGTACATTTTCCTGATTATACTTACATACTTTTACTTAAGTAATATTTTCAATGCAGTATTTTTACAGTGTGGTATTAATGCTTTCACTTAAGTGAAGGATCTGAATATTTCCTCCACTACTGTCCATGTATTATTTTGTGTACGCAAGATAATATATTGCGCACCATATTTATATGCATAACATATGGATCTGTGCGGACGACAAGAAATTAAAAGAGAGTAGACATTGTGGTTTTAACTGCTGCTAAAAATCTCCTTTTCACATTTGTTCAATAAACAAGATACAAAATGTTAAATCATGTTGAATCTTGACAGTTTTGGAAGGTGTATTTTTTCTCTTCTGATAGCACTAGGTTAGTATTTTCCCCCTGCTTTCAGACTAACTGTGATACAAAAAGCGTAACATGTCCTGTCCTGAATTCATAAAAATACAATTAAGAAACTAAAAACAAAGTAAGCTATGTCTTGAAGCTGCTTACCTGCATATTACAGCAGAAAACCTGTGCTTTGTGGAAGAATTTTAACAGCTAAGGACATTTGAGAATGGTTGCTGTAATCAGTCCATTTAAGGTCACTTGGTCTGATTGTGGTTGCTGGCCCACAGCTGGCCTGAGTGCTTCTAACAGGAGCTGATTCTCAGTCCAAATCTGCCCACAAGTCCACAATCCTAAACATGAGCCAAATCTGGCAGCTGTGGTTGGGCCAGAGCCGGCTCACATTTGGTCCTCTGGGACCAGAAAAGACCAGAAAAGTGTCCCGACGCTCAGCCGCTATTCGCTCAAGTTGGCAGGAAATGTGGGACAGGTATTAGTTCTTAATCAGTGTGGGAAATGGGTGGTTAATTTTTCAGGTTTAAGATTAATTTGTGCAATTCTATGTGGAATTTTTGCTCTTAGACTGACTTAACTCAATACATCAGTCCAACATATCTTTCTGAAAGATATCGCTGTACTGGACACACAGACATGAAAATATCCATCTTCTTATCTGACAATGGAGAAGACAAAGGATGAAGTAATTCACAAAATATTCCTTTAAAAAAAGGTTTAAAAGTTTCCCTTGTGTGTAGATTTGAGCTTCATATTGACTGGATGGGGGGCCAGAGGTTTTCCAATTTTAATATCACAGACCCCACATCCTCAAGTACTTAAGTAGGAAGCAGTCAAAGAAGATTTAACCTGTTGATTTCAGTGGGTTGATTATTTCAAGTGAGTTAAGAAGAAGTTCGAAGTACATAGACAAGTTCTGCTTGGATACTACGAAGGGATAATGCTTTCATTTTGCTGGGGACACCTGGAGGCCCTTTACAGATGTCGGCGGCCCCCGAGTTACACTTTCAGGACCACTGTTGTAAGTTTGAGTCTCAGTTCCTTTGAGCTGAAATATTTGTCCTCCCACGTCGTTGTGCCTGGGCAAAGAGAGGGAGGAGGGGAAGCTTCAATAAGGCCTGCTTTGTTCAGGCGTCCCCCTCTCTGGCTCAGAGAGAGAGACACTTGAACAAAGCTGCATATCAATCGCCATCCACCAAGGGAGTTGCTAAGCTACACAACACCCACCACCTCCCACCAGCTGCCCCAGTCACTGAAGAGAGAGAGAAGAAAGAGGGCAGAGATGCAGGGGAGGAAAAACTGCTGCACTCCACCCAGATGAGCCAAAACCCAAACTCCTCTCTTCTTGGTTGCCTTGACAACCAGCTGAGACACAGCAGCATGGTGGCCTCAAGTTAGTAATATGGCCTAAAACCAACAAGGTCCTGGGTTTGAAGCTGACTGGGGACTGTGTGTGGACTCTGCTGTGTTCACGTGGGCTCCCTCAGGTGCTCCATCAGTTTCCTCCCACCTCAAAGACAGACATGTTAGATTTGAGGAATTCTGGTAATATGATTACTTTTATCAGTTTAAGATTAACCGATAAGTAAAAACAAACACAGACTGTGTCCGAAATCACTCCCTGTTTTTTATATAGTGCACTATATTAACTTTCTGACATTTTGTGTGACTGTGAAGTTTATGCCGAAGTCCTGATATCATCTCCGGGCTAGCCTCTGTTCCACCAGCCTCTGTAAAGCAATGCAGTCTCTCATTCAGCATTTTTTCATTAGTCTCTAAACAACGATTTATCCGTCAGCACACAAAAAAAGGACAGCTCCCATGAAGATTTATCAGCACAGCAAGTTAGTTTCTTCCACATCGATTATATCCGCCAGCGCTCTCCTCTAATGTCATCTTTTTAAGTTTTTAGCTGTAATCTCTGTCTAAACAAAGTATTTGGCCCTCTATAAACATAGGTCTGTAAAAATATGTTTTATTTGAACATATGGAGTAGGCCTGGATTTTGAGTAATATGCATTATTACACACCTGGAACAGAACCTGGAAGATCCAGTTTCACTTCACACCTCTATGTTGACATCAAAAATTCCCACAATCGAATGAAAAAAGCAGCATCCACGGCATGAACACTACTTTCTGCTAACAATCCCACAATGCAATGCATCTAATTTTATAGATGCAAAACTTACAGTCATGTGATACTACACCTGTCAGTGATGACGCAAAATTAAGATGATTCACAAGCGTCTGAAATCTCAAGTAGTGTCTCAAATAGTCTCGAGTAGTGAATGAGTGAATGAGGGCACGGCCAGAGATAATAAAAACGTTCTCATATAAATATAACAAGACATGACTTAATCTATAATAATGATAATTAATAATAAAATTCTATAATAAGAGAAAGCTTCATCAATACACAACCGCAGGTCTGAATCCTGTGTGAAGGCAGCATTTTTAAAGGACTATACCAGTGTTTTTATGTTTTAGCCCATTTGCTGCATAAACCCTCAATATGCTAAGAAATACAGCCTTGTTTTAAGCTGTGTGACAATTCATTTTTCAGCTAATACAATAAGATATCAAATTGTTTATTTAACTGAAGAAGAAGAACACTTAATAATTAAAACTTAAAAACTTAAAAATTTCAAAATCACTAACGTTAGAGATACGTGGTTTTCACTGGACAGCAGCGATATACATTATATTACTGCTACTCCTGTTATACTATTTAATAGTTATATTATCTAAAAAGCGTTAACATTTTTTCAAACCACTGGTTTCCATTTATTTAACTTGCCAAAATACTTTTTGGTAACACTTGATGCTTAATTAATGCATTAAATCATCATGGCTCATGATGATTTAATGCATTAATTCATGCAGGACGTGTTATGAGTTCCTGTTGCGTGTCAGTTTCATGTAATTTGATTCCAGATAATTTGGTGGTATATAAATTAATGTATTAAGTAACTGTGAAGTACAGAGACAATCATTAATTGATGATCCATTAAGTGCTGGCTAATAAAACATAAACGTATAGTGACTTGATCATTTAGTAACGGTGAGCATTGTTTAAACATGTGTTTTGTAACCTTATAATAAACTGTCACTTTGTGTGACTCCACTACAGTCAACATGTCAGTCTCCTTTTACCTTTACAAATTACATTAGCTTAGCGTGCTAATGCACTTACTGTATAATTGCAGTTTCTGTTGAGAAGTTTTCACTGCATCATCACAGATTACTGTAACAGCTGATGTGTAATAAATGGGTTAAAACGTACAAAATACTGCACTGTTCTCTAAACAACAGGTTAATGAAATAAAATACAGTTTTTGAGTGATCAAACAGCTTTTTGTTTTTGCAGAATGGATATGTCATGTAACATTTCAAAATAAAAGTGCAAGCCTTCATGTATTTGGGCCTCATTGTATTGATGTCCAGGCTCTCCTCTGTGTACTCTGACAGTTGTTGTTTTTTAATACTTGTCATGCTCTGCCTCCAGCCTCAGCAGGATCAGGAAATACACAGCACAATATCTGTTAGCAGCAACCATTACCAAGACGACAGCCCACTGCTAATCAGCAATGCTAACAGAGTCCTGTCCACAAGTGGAGCTCTCTGCTGACTTGATGCCGAGCCAGCACGAGGCATCAGCAAACTGAGTGGTTGCTTAGGACCCCGAAGACACCAGAAGGGCTTATGTTAATTTTTTGTCAATATACTTTAAATATTGGTAAAAAAAATAGTTTTGTTATCATGCCCCTTAGTGCCCGCAAAATGTCTTACCATTTTAAGACATTTTGGGATTTGGGGACTCAAGGATTAGGTTCCAGTAGCTGGTTCCATTTTGGATCTGGTTCCAAGTTGGTTAAATATGATGTTCTCTGCTACAGATACAACGTGTTAATTGGTGAGCTTTAGAGGTGTTGGTGGTGCATTTTTGAACTTTGGACAGAGCCAGGCTAGCTGTTTCCACCTGCTTCCACTCTTTATGCAAGCTAGGCTAACTATATCCTGACTCCAGCTCTGTGCCTAACACACAGACATGAGATTGATTTCAGGCCTCTCATCTCACTCTCAAAAAGGAAGAAAATAAGCAGATTTCCTTTAACTTTATTTATTTATTTTACTTACATTTTTATTTGAAGCTAAACCTTGAAACACTACTGGTGAGCTGACCTTTTCACATTTACATTGATGTTTACAAATGTGCACTTTCCCTAAAAAAACAACTACAACAATAGTTTTTATAAACGTTTCTAAATAGTTCATGTTCAAAAAGCAGATTAGATTCTGTTGTTAGAGTCTACATCGTGGAAATAAGGTTATTAAAACGCGCACAAAAATATGATTTTCAGTTAAAAAGTAATGTGGATGATCGCTGGCTGTACTGAGTCATGATGAAACATGAATAGTGCTTAGTGTCAACTGTTGCTGTACATTTTTGCACACCTAACCAGTGGTGGAAAGTAACTGCATACATTTTCTCAAGTACTGTACTTAAGTACAACTTTGAAGTAATTGTACTATACTTGAGTATCTCCATTTTTACATTTATTATATTATTATGTTACTTGGCAGGTTGAATTTCAAAATAGAACATACAGTAGGGTCATTAAATAACATTGTATGCATTTTAAGTAGATTAAACTACCCAACAGTATATTAAGTAATTAAAATTAGCCACACCTCGACCAGTTACAAGACTAAAATGCTACTTACACATTTATACATCAATAATATTACTCCAGTTGTATCAAATATTTATCAAATATGATAAATAGCACTCTGAAAGGAGTTATTCTGCATAATGAGGACATTTCACTGAAAAATACTTAAGTAAATTCCAGGACTTTTATTTGTAATAGAGTATTTAGAGTGTATTATAGAGTGTAAGAGTACACTTTGTACACTTTGGTATTACTAGTTCTTCTTGAGTACTTCTTCCCCACAAAAGGCTTGGTCCGTCCCTGCTTGATGCTGGAGTGCCGCAGAGACTTTTAGGCTGTAAGCTTCCCACCAGGACCAGAGGTTCCGGATGCTTTCATGTCCCCCGTCACCAGAACACAGAAGCGGTCTGTTCTGCAGTCACGTCATTGTGAGACGGCAGGCAGTGGAAGCCGGGCTGAAGACCCACCGGCAGGCTGGGGGTGGACTGCCCGGACCACTTCCTCATTGAGCTCTTCAAGAGGACATGGGAAACATCAGTGAAGCCTACAAATAAACTCTGGGGGTCCCTTTCAATCCTGAGCAAACAGTGCTTTCATTAACTTGGCAACGCTCAAGCAGGAAAAAGCCAAAATCTGAGGGTGGTCTTTCAAGAAAAACATCAAACAAACAGTTTAACCCAAATTAAATGTTTATTCAGAATCAGAATCAGAATCAGCTTTATTGGCCGAGTCTGTGTACACATACAAGGAATTTCACTCTGGTTTGAAGTTGCTCTCAATGTTATACACAGTTCCAAGAACAATTTACAGGATGGTGTTTATTTCTAGACGTACAGCTAAAAACAAGGACAACAAAGCTGAACAAAAATAGATAAACATAAACACAGAACAATTATCTACATACAGGTAGGTGAAAAAATAGGTGTACATATAAATATATATAAAAAGCAACAATGACCAACAACATACTATACACATTAGTTCAAAACAGGGGTGGGCAATACCACAAAATGTGGTCTCGATCTGATACCAATAAGACCAGGGCCAGAATCACCAATATCAAAAGTTTTTATTTTTACAAGCAGCTACTGTACCATCATGTAGGAAAGAGCAAAGTGTCATGATTTTTATGGTGAATGCATCTTTAATAGGTTATTTATAAACACATTTTTATTACCACCAAAAGATTTTCCAAACATAAAGCATTTATTTTTACTATTCTCTTTTAATTACTTAATGTTTTAATCACATGAATGTTGCGTAAAACACAGGGCAAATTTTTAATGGTCAGTGGTGGAAGAAGTATTGAGATCTTTTATTCAAGTAAAAGTAGTACAAAAATACTCCTTTACGGGTAAAAGCCTTGCTTTCAAAATCTTGCTCAAGTAAAAATGCAGAAGTATCAGCATCAAAATGTACTTTATAATTATAATCTCGAAGATTTTCATTTTGTTGTCTTTCGCGGCACCTACAGCGATAATCGACAATTGCAGGTGTGTTTTTGGACCTCACTTCAGTTTCAGTTTCCTCGTCTGTAGTCATCGACCTTTCCTTTGTTTGTTCTGCCATAGTAACCATTTACTCACAACACTAGCAGAGACCGGAAAAAACAGTACACCGCTTCACACACAGGTGAGTTGAAGAGCGAGTCTGTTGCGTTAAAAGCCTAATTGTGCACTACTTGTGATTTTCCTGGGAAAGTCGCTGCCGATACCTCGTAATACTGCAAATGCAAGGGCTTTCATCAGTGGGCCATAGGCTCAATCATTGTTTTGTTACCTCATTCGGTGATAGATAGTGACTTAACAGACATTTATTTAAATTAAAATCTTTGAGATTATATCTTTAAATATCAAAAGTAAAAGTACTCCTGCTTTTTTAAACTGATTATATGATATACATGTAAAATCTTGACCTGAAAAGTAGCTCGTAACTAAAGGTGTCAGATAAATTTAGTGTAGTAAAAAGTACAATATTTCCCTCTGAAATGTAGTGAAGTAGAAGTGTAAAGTAGCAGAACATGGACATACTCAAGTAAAGTACCTCAAATTGTATGTACTGTAAGTACAGTACTTGAGTAAATGTACTTACATTCCTCCACTGTTAATGGTAAATGACAAATGTTTACTGTGTGAATTCTCTGAATAAATGAGGTGATCAGTGCGTGCGCACAACAGCAGCAGAGAAGCAAAGAATGCATGAAGAGTGTTCATGTGCCCATAATGTGATCTGACATGAGATGGATACTTATTTTTTTGGTATTGATCAATAGAATTTGATGCTAGTATCAATACTCAAAACAAGACTTAGTATCGGTAGTTATCTGGGTTTTGACAAAGACATTTATGTATTATGTATGTATTGAAGCTGACAACGCCAGGCTGCATTAATGAGGAATGGTGATAGTTACAACCACGTTTGTTTATTTGGCTTTTGTGAAGCCAAATAAACAAATGTAAAGATGAAAAAAGTTTGTAGTGAGATATCAGTGACATGATGATGAATCCTGATAGTTTATTTTATTTTGTGATGATGAGAAGTTCATGGTCAACATCAGTGTGTGTGATTATTTAAAGTGTTGTATGTGTTTCTTTGACCACATGGGGGCAGTGTTGCTTCATGTCAGAAGACCTGATATCTCTCAGAGACACAGCGAGTGTCGACACCCGGCAGGGATCCTGGGATTAATGATAGTCAGATATGGTTCATGTGTGCCGCTGTGTTGTAAAAGTATACAGTTAGTACTTTGATTTAGATGGAAAACAAGAATGATAACTTGACAGAGACTGCAGTTTTACAGTTTTTCCAAGACTGTTTCAAGAGTTGTTGTTTTTTTAATCGTGCAGTTATATACTTTATTCTGTCTTGCTTCAAGATGCTGAAGATTTCTAAAACAAATCCTGAAACAAGCCGATTTGTATTGAAACAGCTGGAAATAATCACACAAGAGGTTTTGATTGCTTTTCTTCTTCATTTGTTTTAAGAAAATGTGGTTTTTAATACAGACAAGGTTTATAAAGATGCAAAAGTTTTTAGAGAAATATCAGCAAATGTATATACTGTATATGTATTCACACACACAATCAGTTGCCAGTTTATTAGGTAGGTACACCTAGCTTAAACTAATACAGTCTAATACAACAGTCCTGCAATAAATCCTCCCTTCATGAAGGTTATAATGTTCAAAATTGTTGAAACTGTTTTAAAGAGGTGTTGATTCAACTTTATGATCATTCTGGAGGCTGCAGTTAGTTTGTGGTGCTGTTGAATTGTATTGTGTTATACTGACAGGTGTTCCTATTATTCTATCCACCCCATTTATATCAATGAGGGTAGGTTAAATAAAAGAAATACCTCTCTGTATAACAGTTTAACAGCACAATAAACAGTTCTTCCTCAGACTAAATTTTTCTATACAGGTGTCACAGTGTTTGCAGCCCCTGCACATTAATATCTCTCAGCCATTAATTCAGACCTTTTGAAAGATGTTTTATTATGACTAACTCTACTGTGTCATAGCAACAAAATGTAAAACATCTGCAGTTTGCTGTCTGTCTGATAGTTGCTAGGAAGCTAGAATACATTTTTACTACAGAACTTTACTGCTGAGGATTTTCCATCAGCAATAATGTCCTAAAAACTGTGCAGTGTTCCTCAGTGAGCTTTGTGTGTGTGTTGGATCTGAAAGCTGGATGTTTGTACAGGAGGCCTGCAGCTTCCTAACAGAGACCAGCTCACAACGTCCATATTTAGACTCTTCCTAGGTCCAACTGCTCCGCTTGTTTATGACAGCGAGACACAAGACACAACCCAGCATTTTATACCCGCATATGGTGTGTGTGTGTGTGTGTGTGTGTGTGCAATGACACAATGCAAATGCAAAGCAGGCCTTCAGAAGGTTAACTGTTTCTGTAAGGGTTCAGATCAGAGTTTTCTTTTAGGTTTATGTTTGGCGCATTTACCTCCATCTTTGTGAGGATCAGTTGGAGTTTTGTGAAGTGAGGACATTTTGTAAAGTGAGGACATTTTGTAAAGTGAGGACATTTTGTAAAGTGAGGACATTTTGGAAAATGAGGACATTCTAGAAAGTGAGGACAATCTTGGAACAGTGAACCTGCTCCCTACCCTTGCAGGGTTACTGGAGGGGTCATGGGAGTTTGCCCATCCAGTCTACATGTATTTTATAGACTTGTGGGGTACTCGGTCCTTATATAACTGAGAGCAGTGTCATATTCTCAGCAGGAAGTCAAACACATTGTGAGGGGGTGTTGGGCTCCGGAGAGGTTGTCCCTTGTCACTAATTCTGTTTATGATTTTCATGGATAGGATCTCAGGGTGCAGCCAGAGGGAGGAGAGTGTCCGGTTTGGGAACCTCAGAGTCACTTTGCAGATGATGTGATTCTGTTGGCTTCATCAGACCTTGACCTTGTACATGTACTGGGGCGGTTTGCAATTGAGCAGTCGGGATGAGAGTCAGCACCTCCAAGTCTGAGGCCGTGTATCTCTGCCAGAAAACAGTGATTTGTTCCCTCTGGGTTGGGAGTGAGTTGCTGCCCCAAGTGAAGAAGTTCAAGTATCTCAGGGTCTTGCTGAGTGAAGGTAAAATGGAGCGTGATGTCGAGAGGTGGATTGGTACGGCGTCAGCAGTGATGCAGGTGTTGTAGCAGACAAATGGTGTTTACGAGCTGATCTACGTTCCAACTCTCACCTATGATCATGTGTTTTGAGTAATGACCGAAACAATGAGAGGCGGTCGAAATGAGTCTCCTTTCAGGTGGCTGAGCTCAGACATTGGAGGGAGCTCGGAGTAGAGACGCTGCTCCTTCACATCAAAAAGATTGCATCTGATAAAGATGCCTCCTGGCAGACTCCCTTTGGAGGATTTCCGGGCACGTCCAACTGGTGGGAGATAACACCACTTTCTGTCTCAGGGGGTTGGCTGTGGTGGCTGTTGCTCACAGGGTTGGCGGTTTGATCCCCACCTGCTCATGTCAAAGTGTCCTTGGACAAGACACTGAACCCCAAATTGCTCCTGACCTTGTCAAGCGCTTTGGATAAAAGTGCTACACAAATGCAGCCATTAACTGAGTCTCCCAAAACACAAGCGCCTGTGTCTCACTTCTGAACACAAACATTCACAATATGAGGGAACCCCCCCCCCCAAAACCAGTGACTTTGTGTAGCAATCTTACAGTACAAAACAGACTACAATTACGAGCCCCAAAATTGTAGTCATGACCTGGCTCTAGAGCAATGATAATAGAGATGGAGACAAGGAGGGTTGTAGGAAAACAACACTAATTAATTTGAACAAATAACACAATTTTTAAACCAAAAGAAACAAAATACAATGGGAGATGGTAGTCTGATTAGAAGATGCATGTGTGTGGATGAGTGATGTGTGTGGTGTGGTGTTAGGAGATGATGTTGGGTCTAATAAAGCAAACAAAGGTGGATGGAAGAGAAGAGCTTCACTCCGATTTACTTCAATTTCAATTCAGAAAGCATTTTTTTATTTTGTTCAATTTAGTTCGATTCTTGAAGATTCAGCTAAAAACAAAATAAGATAAATACTCCCCAAATCAACTCATCCCAACTACTGTACCCTGACTACTTCTCCTGTCTGTATGATATCTTATTTTTTATTTTCATAAATCATGTTTTTTTGTGCATTGTTGTTTTGATAAGACATCTCAAAATGTTTTACTTTTCATAAATCGTGTTTTTTATTGCACACTCAAGGGAATATCAGTCAAACTGGTGTTGGTTTATTCCTTTTAAGTATGGTGTTTGTCTGTGTTTGCAAATGAACTCTTCACTTGTTAAAGAAAACAGTAATCACATTACTGTAATGCATCACTGCCCACTGATGAGGATATAAGTACATGTGTGTCTTTGCTTGTGTATGTGGAGGATAATGGTTCATGTTCTTGTTTTTGATTTGCAGGAATCAAACTGAGCAGCTGCTGTAAATCAGTGTCCAAACCTCCACACAGCAGAGACACCAGCTCCCTCTCTCTCTCTCTGTCTGTCTTTCATTCACTCTGTCTGTCTCTCTACCTTTCTGTTTGAAGCCGAGCTGTATTTAATTCCCACTTTCCCTCCCCCTCAGAGACTCAACACTCCATCCCATTCTGTCCTTCCCTTTGTTTCTCTCTCTTCCTCCTACACCTTCTCCCCCTCTTTCATTCCATCTCTCATCATCTGCCGCCTTCAGCCAACCAGCCTCCCAGCAGAGAATTATGAATAGAATTCAAATCAGTTGAGCTTTACTGTCTCCCACCCCCTCTCTACCTGCCCCCTCCATGTCTGCCTCTACTTTCTAACTTTCTCCAACTGTTTCCTATTGATTATAGCTGTGACCTCACACCCACACTGCGCAGCCTCCTATACATTAACCCTTTCCTTCCCTTTCTGTCCTGTCTGCTGTTAGCTTCTCACTTAGCCTCGGCACTCAGCCAAGGCTTCGGTGAAAAACACCACCTCCATGACTGAATGTGGTGATAAAGCTGAAACGATGATAAAGTGTTGTGATGCTCACTGTCAGATGCTCTCTGAGGAGTCAGTCTCTCTCCCCCATACTTGATCATAAAGGAATAGTTCAACTTTTTATTCACTTTATTTCTGAGAAGTGAGAAAAGAATATGGACGTTAATCTCTTGTCTACAGAGCTGGCGTCACGACATTGTTAGCCTAGCTTAGCATAAAGATTGGAAGCAAGCTAGCCTGGCTCTGTTCAAAGTTCAAAAATACACCTACCAACACCTCTAATGTCTCTTTCACTCCTGTGGTTTGGTTCATTTGGTCCAGGCAAAAAAAAAAAATGATCCATTGACTTCGAACAAATGAACCAGCATTGGGTGTTGCTATTTGTTGATGTTCAGTCTTACAAACAGTGTAGGCCTGTGACATTATCCTCCTAATCGATGCAATTGAGTACTCAGCTGGAACACCTGCTATTGATTAGCTGTTGTTTCCTGGCACCTCTACCTGCTCCTGATGGTGGTTTTAAAGTAAAAGTTGAAACTGCAACAAGGCCTCTGTCCTGTTTTGCAGTAATTCTATTCTTATATGTTATAAATATCAGTGGATCTGCAGTCTTTGTTGTGTTTTTACTGTATATGTGATGACTGTAACTAGTGCTGTGTAGAGGTATAGTGTACTTTAAACCACTGAAAGTTCTCAAACTACTCGTGCAGTATTATCGGCTTCTTTTTTGTTGATACATGTGCTCAGTACGAACATGAACTCTGAAGAAAATGTTTTTCAGTCTAGTTGCCAGATTGTGTTTCAGTTGCTTCTTGACAACCAACGACGCCATTTTATACGATGGAAAAAACTTTCGGAGTTGGGGTGTTTCTTCCAAAATTTTGCTGTCAGAAATGAACGTTTGAATTAAATCTGCATCTGTTTAATGACGTCACCAGATTGTTTCTCCGCCTACAAAGTTTTTAGTGAATTATCAGAATCAGTTGAGTTCCGTTGTTTGACAACAGAAACAGAAAAATATGTAAATGACTATATTGTGAAATAAGTGATCACAGAGAGCAGGGGGTCAGATGTATAATGATGTGTGTGTATGTCTTTTCCCACACATAAAATGGTAAAAATGTGCGGTGAGAACGTGCGCACCTCACGCATTCTTCAGAGCAGGCGTACACACAGTTTTAGTCTTCAATCTAGACAAAGTTTTGTGCATCTGGACGGGACTGAATGGAGGTTTAATGGGCCGTCTCTCTCGCTCCCTCACTTTTCTCCTCTCTCTCTCTTACTAACTACAAACATGCAAAACTAGATTTGCTGTGTATGCATGTAAACAGAAACAAATGAAATTCAACATAAAAATCTTAATGCTGTGCAGGCGTTTATATACATTCACAAGTGAATTTCATGCTTCAGAAGGGCAAGTTGTTCTGGGAAAAATAGACCCGGTGCGTAAAGGTAGCGGCAGTCGGGAGAGGAATGACATTTTTTCAGCTTCCAAAGGAGAGCATAACAGAAAAAGCTGAAAACCACTGCCCGAGTCCACCTTGGGGATGTAACAGTATGCATCAAACAAACTAGTTCACATGAAATGTCATCCAACCACATCTAAATTCAAAGTGTTTCTTCCTGTTCTGAATCCACAGTGTCCAAGGCAGGGTGCCATCGAACAGAGGGACAACATGCGATAATTTTGTACAGACATTCATGGTGTTGCACTTACTATTTTCACACCTCTGCACATCTGGTCAATCACTGCGTGAAGTGGGCCTGATTGTTGCAGATATTGAATTATGTCTTAACGCTGAGCTGACAGGACATTTTAACAAAATTGGGTGCTATAACTAAATCAGAAATTGTACCTTTAAGTAGATGGAAAAATGATTAATTTTTCCATGTGGAGGTTGATCTGCTAGATTTAGAAGAACAGCCACCAGTTAATCAGTGTCACAGCTTGAGCACCATGACTGCAGCACAGAGCTGGTTATATAATGTATGACTGTGGGATTCCCAGCAGCTCTGCCTCCTCCACTCAGCAGTCTGAGGAGAGGAGGGGGGCTGCAGAATGGATGGCAGCAGAGGGAGGAGGGTATTGAGATTGTGATCATGAGTGTGAAAGGCTCAGGTTGGCCACCAGCTCCTCCACTCTTCAATAATCCAATAATTACAGGCAGCTTCTTAACAGGGGATCCCTCTGCTGCTGCAGCCAGGCTGAATGGAGTCACATCCATACTGTGCTCCCTGTTTGTATTGAATCTCAGTGCACAGAAGTGAAAAATTACAATTAACAAATTGAATGGCAACACCTCTCTCGATAATGCACAGAACACACTGACAGTTTTCATTGGGACTATATTCAGTAGAAACTAGCAATATAAATATAAATGTTGACAGTGAGGTCAGTGTACAAAATAACTGTCAGGTGGCTTCTCAGTCCACTGCCATGGCTAAATTTTCCCATCCTGTGCTTAGTCTGATGTCTTGTGCTGAACCTGCTGTACCATGACCACTTCTTCTGTCTGTAAGGCACATCAGCACAAGCTTGCCGGTGACGCGATTTGGTTTCACATTATTCCACTGACCTACAGGTGGTGACAATGCAGCAAGAAACACAGCAGTGCACTGACAAAAGGCAGAGAAGAAGAAGACTGCTCGCAAGTTAACATTGATGTACACACCGCAGGTTTGTTTACAAAAAACACAGGGCACCTTTAAGTATGACATTATTCTATATATAGTGTGAAAATACCAAAACTAACAATGTGTTAGTCTGTTTTCTCTACACTTTCTAACTTCCCTATCCTGTCTGTGACTCTCCCCAAACCCATTAAGTACATCTTTAAAAACAGCTTACAAATACAAAGTTTAATTTCCTAAAAGAGCTGGACAGCGTTTTTAGCAAATGACATCCAAACAGGAGGAAATAGTGCATTTCTTGGGGACTATTTTCAGCGATGGATTGATCTACATTTGGTGATCTAGTGAATATTCAGCAGGAGGACGGTGTTTGTGGGATAGATTCAAAATGAACTATAGTGTGTGTGTTTATGTAATGAAGGAACATGTGATCCAGAGCAACAGTGTGGCTCATTGATGTGTTTTTGGACAACAATGGAGCTCTATGGCACAAAGGAATAAGATGTATCAGGCTTTGGATAAACAGATAATACTTCAATTCAGTGTTGGTTTGGGTCTTTTAAGGGAATGGAGTTATTTTAGAGAAAGGGTTGAGGTTGTAGTTGTGATGGTTAAATGTATAGTATGAACACAAGTGTGTGTACATATGTGTACATTTAAACATACATACTTCATGTTGAGTGCTACGAGCTCTCTCTGCCTCCCAGAAACAGCAGCTTTGGTCAAATATGTATAGCCATAAGAGCAAAACCTTATATGACTTATACATTATTCACACAGTGACATCAGTTTCTCACAGAAGTAGAACAGATGAGTTTAAAGATGTCCGCCCTCCTTCCTTCACATACTGCAGCTTGTCTTCACTGTGAGGTTGAACAGCAGAACAGAGCCACAACATCTGACTCTACAAAGCTGTAAAATGCAGCTCTTATGTTTTTCCCTCTACCTTTTCTTTTTTCCCCCTCCAGAGGTTAACACAGACTACAGGCTGACAGCTCCAACTGAAAACAAACTACAGCTCAACTTCTAAACATTTTTTTATTGAACATATTATCAGTATTGTGAGGAATACTCAGGACATCAGGTACTTTTTCTAAAAGAGTCCAGAATATAAGAACTTAGCACTGTGTTTATAGCCTAGCCAACAAGTGGAACGTAACACGAACTGTACTTAAGTATAATTTCGAGGTACTTGTACTTAACAAGTACTAAGGGAATAATCCAATAATATAATTTATAACAGCAATCACAGGGGTCATATTTGTTTGTATTTACCTTTGATATGTTAGGTACATTTTGCTGATAATACTTCAGTACTTTTATTTATGTATGATTTTGAATGCAGGACTTTTACTTGTAATGGAGTATTTTTACTCTGTTCTATTGCTACTGTTACAGTGAAAGTAAAATATCTGAATACATCCACTTGTAACATGTTGTAACATGACTGTCAGTCAGCATTACATGGATCATTATTAACATGAACAGTGTTTATTTATATGCAGAATATATCTGCACACTAGATTTGTTTGTTAATTTCGGCAACATTCTGGCAGTAATTGACAAAACAATTGGTTGATTTAGTTGCTGTTCTGGAGCTTTCAGTGGAATCACATGATCTCCCTCAGTCCTGTTGTCTTGGAATTGTAGGTGATTAAACTCCTACTTGGCTTAAAAGTTAAGGTTCAAAGTTTATTTTTGAGCTTGCAAACTGGGCAAACTCCATCTGCTGTGGAAGATCATGTGACATGATGGAAAGCTCCAGAACATCTACTGAATGGACCTCGACTGTTTGGGCCACTGCTGTTTCCAAGGTCAAGAATGAACTTTTAATTTCAACTTCTTCTCCCAAAGTCCCAAAAAGGTGATATTTTATTATTTTGTGCACAGAAGATATTACATCCTCACTCCTGATACCTAAAACTCAAACTGGTCCTCACAAAGATAGATATACAAACACACACATACACACACACACACAAACACACACACACACGCAGAGCTGTAAGAAGGCAAGTAAGACAAGGATATTACCACAGAGCTCCTCCTCCCCCTCTTTTCCATCAGTTTGACCTCCTTTCCCCCCTTTTATCTCCATCTCTCTCGCCCTCCCTCTCTCCCTGATGACCTGTTTCCCTCTCCCCTTCTCTCTCTCTCTGACCTGCTGACTGATATTGCAGCTTGGAGTGTTTTACTGGTCCATGGACAGACCATAAACTCTGGATTTACAGCCTCCTCCGCCCTCCTCCCCTCTTGCTGTTTGTCTCTGTGTGAATGGGCGTCAGGAGCCAGTTGAATATTTACAGCCGCCTTTAGCGTCTCTGCTCACAGAAAAACAACTGAGGCTCGATTCTGAACAACATGTGTGTGTGGGAGAGAAAAAGGAAGAAAATATCTATTTTAACCTGTTTTTATCTTCTGTTTAACTGTTGGCCTGACCGGGCTGCTGTCAAACACATTCATCCACCCTTTTATTCATCCAACCAGCAATCGACCCATCTATCTGCCCATCCATCCAACTATCCATTAAACCATCCATCCATCCATCCATATATATACATCCATCCATTCACTCAACCATCCGTCCATCATTCCATCCATCCAGCCTTTCGTCCAATTATCTATCCATCCACCCACACATTTAGATATCTATTCATCCATTTACTCATCTATACACCCATATTTACACCAACTCATTTATGTGCCAATCTGTCCTCCCTCCATCCATATTTTATCCATCCATACATTGTCCATTCACCAAACCATCAACCCATCCATCAATTAATCCATTATTTTATCCATCCATTTAACCATCCATTTATTTATCTATCTGTCCAACTATCCATCCATCATACATTCATTTAACCCTCTGTCCATCTGTCCATCCATTTATGTATTTATCCCTCCACCCCTACATTTATTGACCTTTCCATTCAACTATCCATCCATCCAACTAACCAAACAACCTACCATCCATCTAAATACATATATCCATCCATTCACTTAACCATCAGTCATCCAACTATCCATTCTCCATCCATCCAGCTGTCCGTCTGCTTATCTATTTACCCACCATTTATACATCCATCCATCCATACACACATCCATTCTCTCAACCATCCATCTAGCCTTCCATCCATCCATCCATCCATCCATCCACCCACTCATTTATATATATCCCTTCATTCATCCATTTATTCATCTATCCATCCATCCATCCATTCACCTACTCATTAATCTATCTATCTATCTATCTATCTATCTATCTATCTATCTATCTATCTATCTATCTATCTATCTATCTATCATTTATCCAACCACCAATCCACATCTATCCATCCATATACAACCATCAATTCACTTCCAATTCACCACCTGTCCATTATTCCATCCATCCAACTATTCATCCATCCATTCATTTATCTATCCATCCTCCCACCCACCCATTTATGTATCTATCTATCCCGCCATCCATCCATTTATTAATCCATCCATCCAACATCATTCCAGCCATCTATCCACCCGTCCACCTACCTATCCACTCCACCAATACATTTATCTATTAATTTATTTTATTTATTTATTTTTATTTTTTATCCATCATGCATTCATTTAACCATCCGCCCATTTGTCCACCCATCAATGTATTTATCCATCCATCCCTACATTTATTCACCTACCCATCCATCCATCTGTCCATCCATTCATAGACCCATCTATTCATGCATCCATCTATCCCTCCGACCATTCATCCATCTATATACACTATGGTCATCCATCTATCTGCCAGTCCAACCAACTATCCATCCACCTATGTATGTATTCATTTATCCCTCCCTCTGTCCATTTATTCATCTGTTCATCCAACCATCCATCGATTTATCTATCCTTATACATAGTTCATTCACTTAACCATCCGTCCATTGATCCATCAGGGATGTAAATGAATGCACTACGAACAGATACGAACAGCGTCTGGAATGTTGTTGTATAATATAACAAACACAGGGGCTGTTGTTTGAATAAGGACTTCCTTTATCTTTTATAGTTTTAGAACCTTTTGCCGATAATACTTCTGTATAAATGGAGTTAGGGATATAACCACCCACCAAGACACCAATACACCACTGTTGATAACACTTTACTTGGCTTATTGATTGATGATATTAAATAAGACATGAATTGATTATATATTCTCCACGGATGTTAAGCCCAACTAAACACTTCCCAACACAAACCCTGATGCTTTTCTTTTAAACATACAGTACACCCCCTGATTTGGTGACAGCGCTCCCAAACCTCCACCCAGCTCTCTGTTGATGTACTCAGTGTGAACACACACATTTAGAAACAAAGAAACTGTCAGAAATACACTCAGACACACAAACATCAGCTGACGGACACAACGGCTCTGAGTGTTTCTCTCCTGGGAGCTGTTTCCGCTCTACACCATGAATCAATGTGGATTATAGGAGCTGAGCCCTGACACATGCAGCAGCATGTAGCGCTGATCGCATGACCGTGTGCTCTAACAAGGGACTGTGTGTGTGTGTGTTTGTGTGTGTTTTGGGGAGGGTGGGCTAAAAAGTGACTGCAGCACTTTGCTGAAGCTAGATGCCGCAATGGACACATAAATAAGTACTGCACCAATCTGTTTGTAGCACACATACACACACACAGGCAGGAATCACCCCTGTGCAACACGTCCACACTCTGTAGCACAGTTGAATGAAGCCATGTAGGCTTGTTTGGGTGACAATGTAAAGGTTGAATGTTGCTGTACAGTCTGTTAACATTAAAGCTGTTCTCAGTACAATTAGAGCTCGAAGAACAGACAGAAAATACTGTAATAATAGCAAACAAGCCTCCTTTGGCTGTAACTTTATTAAAAAATGACTGAATTTGAGCACAGCCCACATACTGTAACCTAAACCTAAAGTACTAGTGCAGTGCCTGTTTGGAACAGACAGACAGCCATAGACTCTTTCCATTTATAGTTAGATTAGATAATAACATTACATTAACCACTGCGTAGGGTTATCAAAACATTAACATTACAACTCAGATTAGCTGAAGCCTCATTAGGTATAACGTAGTCACCGACAAATAGTAGACACAACGTTAAAATATAATTTTTGTTTAAACTCGCGCATGTATACGTCTAAAACGTTGGGTCTGGGACTGTGGGGGCTCTCCGGCTCTGCAGGGCGACGTTTCTCAATTTCCCGAGAACCGCTCATCCAAACAACTTCACACTTGACGCTGCACTTCCTTGGGTCCTCAGCAATACACCCGCCAAGTGTGAAGTCGATCGAATGAACTGTTGTCGAGGTAATCAAAGGACAAACAAACAGACAGAAAGACAGATTCCTTGCAGTAAGATGTTGTATAATTGATTTCATTTCATTTAATTTGCGCTGCCTCACTGAGTGACAAGCTAACAGGTGACTTCAGATTTGTTGTTGAGCTAACATCACTGTAAGACAGTTGTAATTTACAGAGTCAGCAAAAAGCCCCACGTTTTCCATCTATGGTGTTGAATCCAAATTGTTTCAGGACATCGATGTTATGTCCCTGGTCTAGGGACATTGATATGACAGAGACTCCAATCTTTCCACTCCCAAGGTTTTCCAGCTGCACAGCACAAACTGAAGTTAAAAAGAAAACTCTCTAATGCAAAATTTTCCTAACAAAACCCAAACAAATTACAGGCCTCTAACCTACATCTCCCAACTGAAAAACATGAAAAGTAAAAGAAAAGCTACTGTAAATACTCAGCGCTCAGAATTTCTCAATTAAATTATACACCATAAATTTACTATTACAAAAACAAAATTACTGTAGAACACTAACACACAGTTGCAAGGGAGTATAAGTTCCACTGGGGATGTTGTTTCTCTGAACAACATCCCCAGTGGATGTCTCTCTGAACATTGTCATATTTTGGTCCTGCCATCAAAATCCAGATGAGAGAAGATTTGAGATGATAAAAATGTTGACATTTTCATCTGGGTTGTTCAGCCTTCAGTTATTATTGTGTGCTCAGAGCAATAAGGTTATCGAGCAGGAGCGAGTGGAATGGCGACTGCTTTTGCTGACTTTTCTTTGCTCTGGGTTTCCCCTCTAGGGCTGCATACATGGTGAAGGTTTTTGAGCCTGTATGCAGCCTGAAAAGAGGACCTGCAGACACTACTCAGGGCTGAAAAAAGGTAGGGCCAATGTCATTTTTATTTCATTTTAATTAAAGTTAATATTCTCCTACAATTGAACATTGGTCAAAGACAGTAAAGCACAGTGCTCTTTGTAGTAAAGATGCAAATACAACGTTATCCATCAGAAAGTGGGTTTAGAGCATTAACAGTGCATTTAACTGGACAGCTGATTGTAAAAGTCTGCACAAAGTGATGTCCAGCAGGTTGCTGTCTTTTTTATTACTAAAATCCTCCACTGGAGTACAAGGCTGGCACTTACACATTTTACAATTTTAAATTTAGAGATCATTACAGATTGAATATTTAATTTCCCATTTCCCATGTTCAAACAGTAGTTAAAATTTTCAATAAAATGTGACAGCCTTAATGTCTTCTTCCACGTCTCCCAGCATTTTTTAGACTATTCTATTTTGGGATTTAATCTGCACAGTTTCAGGCTCACCACCTGTTAACTAAAGGAATAGTTCAACATTTTCATTTTGTTCTCTTTCCCTCAGAGTGTGGGATGTTCAGTTTGATATCAGTCTCATGTCTGTGTGTTAATTACAGTGTTGGAGTCATGACATGGTTAGCCTAGCTTAGCATAAAGACTGGAAGCAGGGGGAAACAGCTAGCCTGGCTCTGTTCAAAGTTTGAAAATACACCACTAACACCTCTAAAGCTCACTAATTAACATGTTGTATCTGGTTTGTGCACACTATCCTCCACCATTAATGTGTACATATATGTGCTTTCATCTTTTGAGAGTTGGAGGAGCCATTGAAAGAAGGTGGGAGGAAAATGACACAAATTACATGTGCTTGCTGCTTTTAATTCATCTCCATGTCAGAAAGCCGTTCAAGTGATGAAGACGAGGAGAGAAGGAGGAAGAAGACAAGAGCAGAGTGCAACACACATGGACCCTCTCACCAGATTCCATTTAAAAACAAGCTATTTTTCGATGCCTTTTGTCATTGCCAGCATGTATAGCAAGTGGGACGCAATTTACAAAATGCTTTTCTCATCACTGGGGGACACAGACAATTCTGGCATATACTGTAGATGATCTGCCATGTTTACCCAATTCACCCTGCTGCTCGCTACAGGTGTGATGGATTACAGAGGGAACCGATCCCACATGTGACCTTTGCGGCATTTGTGTGTAAACATGCTCATGTATACACTTCCTGAACACACAGGCAGCGGAAACCCTGGGAAAGCCCTGACCTGATCCATCTAGCAGCAAAGTCAGCAGTTTTCAGTTCTTCTTTTTGACTCTCTGACCTCAGAGCAGCTGAGAGGTTGGTTCTCACCAACCGAAGAGCAGAAACAAATTAACCAAAGTGTGTGAACGCTAAACACGTATCTAGCAATAGCTACAGTAATCATAATAGGATTTAATATTGGCTGCTTCATGCTGAACATGGTACTTTAATGAGGCTGACTCCAGTACTGCCAACAGAACATAATGTTTAGCACGAGTTTCCTCCATGATTTATCAAAGTTGCAGATCTGTTCTAACCGGTTAAGGTGTGTTATGATGTATGATGCTGATGTTAGCTGTAGTACAGTATTGTTATATAGTTGTACAGTTGCCTTCTGCCTCTGCAATGAAATGCAGTTCAACTAACAATTATTTTCATCATCAATTAATCAGCAGATTATTTTCTCGATTGACAGATCAATTGTTTGGTCTTTACAAACAATCATGGATGCATGTGCTGCAGGGGGTAAAAGCCATCGCCACAACAAAGCTTCTATATGGACTTTGAGTATTTAGAAATAAAGCAACTTGCTGCAAACCAGTGAAACGACTTTTGAGAGGTGAATTTGTATGCGGCACTCATCGTCACATTTCCAAAACTTTAGACATCTGCTAACAGCTAGCTGACATGACACATATTCCAGTGAGAAATGGCAGCTTGTAGCAGTAATAATGTCAAGACAGACTACACAAAGTAGCTCAGCAGGTAGTGAGAAACACTGTGTGTCCCAAACCATCAACGGGCAGTGCAGCTTAAAAGCACAGAGGTCCCTCTTCCACAAAAGTAACATTAGCATTAAAAAAAAAAGAAGTAACATTAGCATAATCTGGATTTTATATTTGTAACATTGGCATGTATGAAAATTCTGCTCTTTCCTCAAAATATATCAGACACTCGATATATGTGATGTGTTATGTTAGTGCAAAAGCTCATATTGGAGATGACTGCAGTATGAAGGCAAAGCTTCTCTCACAAGAAACTCAAGATTTAATAAGTAATATTTATCAGCCACACAGGATCATGAATAGAGACTGCACACTTTTTTTTCTCTCTGAAACATTAGTCTAACAACAGGATGCATTTTCCATTCAAAGCCAACTTTCACAGCTGTGTCGCACACAATAACTCTAAATTCTGACAGTCAGTCTAGTTTGTTTTCAACCCCCGTGTGCGTCTCACTGATGTCGTTTCTCGGAAACCCGTCTATAAAATATCATAAAAGTGAAAAATGGCCATCATAATTTTCCAGAATCCAAGGTGACATCTTCACATTCCTTTATATTTAGTATACAAATAACTCTTTAACCCTTTATGACCAAGACCAGCAAAGCAAATATTCACATTTGAGGAGCTGAAATCAGTTCATTTTGGGTATTTTTCCTTGAAAAATGCCTGAAATGATAAATCGATTATCAAAATACTTTCTTTTCTGTCGATCCACGGACTGACTAATCATTTCAGCTCTAAGATTTGGTATCATTTGTCCAGGTTTGAGCTATGTGTCTCTCACATTTCTGCCTCCACCCCAATACAGTGGAGGTTAATAGGTTAATAAAATTCTGCAGACCTCACAGTTTTCATATAGGGACTATTTCTTTAATAGAAAATATCAAACAGTTGGGTCTGGGTTTGGATGCACCTTTTCATTTTAGCTATTTTTTTAGCTAAAAAAGGGTGTTAATGTAAATCAATCAATTGATCACAAGCTATCTTGGGGTGCGAAGTTGGGATGGCTGAATTGGGACTCACAGCTCATTTTTGCCCCGAGCAGGTTGATGAGAGAGGGTGATGAAGAGAGAGAGAGAGAGAGGAATGGGACCAGAGAGAGGTGACATTAGGGGGGAGGGACGGATGAAATGTGTCCTGCTGCCGGAAGACTTATGGCTGCCAGTCAGCATTTCATCGCAGGCTGCATTCAATGAGCACAGATGGAAAAACACACCAACACACACATATACAGTATACTGCACACACACACACACACACACAAACACACCAACACACACATACTGTATATACTGCACATACACACACACAAGTCCAAGAAATGAATAGTAAAGGCTTCTCTCTGTGCTGAATTCCTCCCTCAAACTGTATTTGGAGATCCTCATCTTTCACTCAACATGTTCATCAGTCTGTGGGAATGCTTCTGCAGAATTATGCTTTGTTTGCATTATTGCTCCCTTGTGGTTTCTGACAGTACCAATATCATCACGGCTACCGAAGCGTTACCAATTTAGCCGGTGACCTTGCATGTGCTCCATGAAACTCCTCCCCTGGTGGTTATAAAGAAGATCCTCCGCTCATTCATCTCACTGTGGTCAAATTAGACATGAAGATAATGACTTCTTCTTCACTTGGTGTCCTCAGATACGAAGCTTCTCTGTTTCTTCTTTGTTTGTTTCTCGAAAGCTCTCGCTCATGTCTGCTTCTTTAGGCTTTTCAGGGAATTCACACTCTAAACTGTGTAAATCACTTCTAAATGACAACAATTATTTCTAAATATCAGTGTTTCCTGGTATAAATGTTGGATACAGTCCTGTAAATGTACATGTTTTATGATAATAATAATACTGCAGTTATTCTGATAAAGCAGTACATCTAACCAGAAATGGTTTCAGATGCTGTTCAACCATCTGACAAACACTTCTGATGAAGCATAGTGACGCCTTTAGACATGTAGTTGTGATGTTTAGGGGGCAGCAAGACATGAGAAGGAATAAAGTCAACAAGTTCCTCTAAATTAATTACCATATTAGGATAACAGGCTTTAAAACTAATGGTGAGCACAGTTTATTATCTCAAGATAAAGAGATTAAGTTGTGATCCTGAGGTTACAGGCTCAAATAACAGCTGCTAACTTGACTAAAATGGTATTTTTCATGTGTGATTAGTTTCAGCCATCTTGAAGGTGGTTCACTTCATGTATCTCCTCTCTTCCAGCTTCTGTACTCCGCTCTTTCCTCCTCTTCTCTCTTTCTCTTTCTCTGTATTTTGTCTTGAGCTCTGTCACGGGAAAACATTCATTGCTGGTCATCTATTATGGAGCAGCCTCAGCATTTAATTATAAATGACTGTGTCCCTTTGAGAGTGCTAATGAATCCCCTCTCACACAGCAGATTCCCACTGGCTAATTTTGTTTCCCTGTCAGTCAAACTGTGCGCCCACCCATCCAGAGAGAGACAATGAGTTAAAACTAGAGCCTGCTATTCATTCAAAAATATATTTTTTTATTTTGAGTCGTTTATAGTGCATAAAAAAGTTAAAGGTGCAGTGTTGGGGGGATCTATTGGAAGAAATTGAATATAATATTCACTGTTATGTTTTCATTAGTGTATAATCACCTGAAACTGAGAATCGTTGTATTTTTGTTAGCTTAGAATGAGCCCTTCACATCTTCATAGGGAGCGGGTCTTTTTCCACAGAGTCCGCCATGTGGCACCGCCATGTTTCTACAGTAGCCCAGAACAGACAAACTGGCTCTAGAGAGGGCCTTTGGTGTTTTTATGCTGAAGTGGCAGCTTGAATTTGGTGACAAAGAGTTGGGCGATCATTTCTATTTTCATTTCATCCAATCGCCGATCCAATTGCCAGGTTAAGAGGTGATTTATAGAAGTGTGTGAACATTTTATTTAAAATATTTAAACATAAAAAAAATCTATTTAATAGCGACGTCTCCTCTATTCAAACAATGTCTCCCTTTTAAAAGTCTGTGTGTCTGTGCTTGGTGCGACAATATCATATCATCATGTTCTGTTTAACGTAAGTATACGGAGAACGTAGATGCGAGGTGTCAGATCCATGGAAAAGAGACAAAGAGAAGAGAAAACTGGTTTGTAATTAAGGACTTAAAATTCACTCTTGCTGATTAACGGGGCTCAGCAGGCAGATATGCTGCTCCACCAGAAACATGTCTAAATGCACAGTAGGGCGCAGATTCTACCGATTATTTTTGTAACATCTTAGTTCTGAGAGTAAGTTAGTTAAATCGCCTTAATATCGGCGTAGGAAAAACCAATCATCGACCATCCCTTCAATTGTAGACATACAGTCTGATCACCAATCAGCACAAGCCTAGCGCGAATGAACCTGAAGGCCACCATAGGTTCTCCCCCACGCTTGGAAAGGGAGGGGTGAGGGCAGGGGTATTAAGTTGGTTGCAATCTGCAACCTCACCGCTGGATACCACTAAATCCTACACACTGCTCCTTTAAGTGAAATTAAAATGTATTAGGATGTGTTGGGGTGATGAGTTCAGGGTCCTTACTGCTGTAGAAAAGAAACTCCTGAGAGGATTTAGTCGACTGTGGAAAGAGTGTTACAAAACTTTAAATCCTCAGTTTTGGAAAGCTGATTCAAATCTGCACTTTCAGCTTTGCATTCTGGGACTTACTGACATTGTTTTAACAGTGGAAAGACGTGAAACGTTCAAAATTTACACTGCATGTCACACCAAATGTGCAAATGTAATATGACCGTGTGATGACTTGTGTCTTTCACTGTCATAATTTTTCACTAGGCAAAGAATAAGATAAGATAATCCTTTGCTGATCCCCAGGGGGGAAATTCAGGAATAAGACTGGGCGGAAAATACATTGACCTCTACAATGATAATAATGAACCTGAATCTTGACTGAGCTTTGTAACGAGTTTCAGCTCATTGTTTAGCTGTTGATTCACTCTCACCGGTCTCGTAGCGTCTGGTTGGCCTTTAATATGAAACATCTGCAGGAAGTGTTGAATGGCATTAAGAGTAGCTAAACAGTGATACAAAAAGCAGCAAAGTAGAATCAACTGGTGTAATTAGTGAATGGTATCAGCATTAGTGTTAAAAGAGAAAGTCTTTTCAGCAGAGTGGTGAGTACAACATGGCTCTGCTGTTGTACTGATGGAATTAATGCTGTGGAAATGTACACTATTGTAAATTTATCAAGAGGTTAACATGGAAGAAGAATTTACATAAACAGCAAATTAAAACAAGAGCAGATCAGAAAACAGGGGGGCATCTTACTAAAATATGATCAAATGTAGTAAAAAAAAATGTTAAAATTAAGAATTTATTATTTTTAAGGAATTTAAATTATTTAACTGCTTGAAAATGTGATTTAGAGTTTAATTTCACCTGATATCTCTATTTAAAAAACATGTCATTTGGGCTTCATTAAGATGCTGTTCTCTGACGCACAGAATAAGTATGTCTGGAAGGGCACTTCTCTCTTTTCTTATGCTGTTTCACTGCTTTCTTTCTTTCCATCCTCCTCCACTCCTCCCCCCTCCTCACCCCCTCAGCTCCCTTGATCTCTCTTTAGTCTCTCTTTCCTTCATCCAGAGAGAATCATTAAAGCTCAGATATGATAGTTGGGATACATCAGAGGGAAGCTGTGCCCCCACGTTCTGCTGCTTCACCTCCTCTTTTCAACTCTTCCTCTTGCCTTTTCTAATCTCATTAACATTTGACATTTACATTCCCTCTTCATCCTCCATCACTGAGCAGGTCGCTCTGTCTCTGCACCGTCCCATCTCACTTCCTGCAGACTGGTGTGTAGGTCGATGAATCCAACAAAAAACCTCGACAAACTTTTCAATCCAACATGAATAACTGCATTAATTTTCACTCTGCTTTGATACTGATGTTTTGCTCTTTTCACTGGTCGGGTGGAAAATAAAATATATCAGCTTGGAAAGTTCTGAAAACATTTTGCACTGCTTGTAGCTCATTATATACTAGAAGGCATCTAAAGTGCATGTTGTGAGTGATACAATAATTACCACAAGAATCTGAGCTCAGTTATGGTGTTACACTGTTTTTGTGCACAAATAAATCTTTCTAAACACACATTTCATTCTTACAGTAACATGTTCTTATACTGAAACATCAATCCACCTGTCTGTCCATCCACCCAGCTCAGATGTTCTTCAGCTCCACCAGGAAGATTATAGAAATATTCTATTTTTAAATATACTGTGATGTAAAGATTATGACTGGCTAGAAGGTGTGGATTAACCAACAAGTCCTCCATATTAAACGCCAAATAATAGTCTACAACGACACATTTTCTGATTTGACACCTCTGTCGGCAGGACGACATCGTTTATTTGCGCCTTCCAAAACCATTACAAATCACTATTGAAAAAGAAATCTGTTTTATGATATGACAATGCTATGATTAAGGTTTGGTTAGGTTTAGGGAAACATGATGGTTTGGGTTCAAATGACTACTCCGTTAAGGTTAGGGGACCTTGGTCATGGTCACAATAATAAACACGTGGTTAAGGTTATGGAAAGGTTGTCGTCATTGTTTAAAAAACAACATTGACTCTCGGTTGAAAACATGAAACGAACAGCTGTCTTCCGTGTCAAAGTCCAATGTTTTGTTGACCAATCCACCCACCCCGACCTCCTCCCTGTGTGGACTTTGTCGTTCCACAATAACGTCATTGACTCCCTCCTTTTCTCTTACCGTGGGCGTACTTGAAAGTAAACATATGTGGTTTTTGGAGCACTTGCTGAAACAAGTGATGCTGTCATTCTTTTTGGGAGGACAGTCTTGGACGCAGAACTGATGCAGGTGTTTGTTTGCACCAGTGTTTAACTCCAGGTAAGGGCCGCAATAGTTAGCTAAAGAGCTTCTAGTGAGGGTTATTCATCTGACCAGTAAATAAACACAGCTAAGAAGCTGCTCAGTGAGACCCACACGACTATAATTTCAAACATGAGAATAATGAAATATGGATAAATCACAGATAAGAGAGTGAGAGGGAAAGAAAGAGAGCTAATGTTCCTGTTTGTGGGAGAGAGAGAGAGAGGGAGTGCTGCGGTTCAGGTTCAGGTTCGGTTCAGGTTCCCCCTGCTGGTTTCATCCCCTCATCTCTCTCCACTTCCTCTTGTCATTCACGCCGTCTCCCAGTTTCACTTTGCAGAACTCTTCTCCTCTTCTTCCTCATTCTCATTCTGCTTCCTGATTCGTCCTGTCAGCTCTCTCTCTCTCTCTGTCAGTGTTTCTCTCTGTCTCTCGCCCAGGCCTGCTCTCTCGCCCTGCTCTCCCTCGCTCTCGCTCTCGCTCTCTGACAGGTAATCAATGAGCAGGCAGCCGTGGGGGAAGAGGCTTTGGCTGCATGGATTTCCAATGGGACTGTCGACCCAGTACGGGTGGGGGGAGTACCACTGGAGCGTGCCACTGAGTACAAAATGTACCACTCTGTGTGTGCACATACACACTCACATACACGTCCACCGTGTGTTAGGACCACTGACCGTAATGTGTAATAAATGTGCTATTACTGTTAGAGTCAGTGTGTTCACCTGCACTTCAGTAACAGTCGTAATCTGATGTCTTAAACGTCATTTAAACTAGAAACCTGTTGTTTGTAATCACGGATTAAAGAGACCTGGGTCTCTTTTATCAAGCTGCTGAGAATTACACTTCAGAATGCAGAGTAAATACGTTCTTCTCCAAAAGTAAAGATTAGTTTGGCATTTTCCTGACCTTGAAATTCACTTTGCCGTTGTGGTACTTTGTATTTTGGTGGGAGGAGAGCTGCAAACAGGTGGGAGGTTCATTCAAAAGAGGCAGCGCAAAGCGAGTTGTTGGTATTTTGGTGGAAAATGTGTCTCAGACTTCGCGCTGAGAATCCAGCCACACACATCAGACTGGTGGGTTCTAACTCTTTATTATCGGAGCTCATTAATCCAGCCTCCTTTCCAACTTTTAATAGAGAAAATTCAGATGTTTGTGTTTTATTCTTGAAATGCACATTTTAAGATATGATTATTTTTTGTTTCTATCATCACTGAACTAATTAACTGCTAAAAACACTCCCACCACCTGCCTCTGGCTGCAGATTTGTGGTGGTGTGTGTTCATGTTGTGCCGCTTTGAACCTTCCAGACAACAACATGATTTCCTGGAGAAGCTTATTCTATTTGTCGATGCTTCACTGTGATTGGCTCAGCTGTCTCAGAGCAATGAGACCAGTGTTGTGACTGGCTGAGAGCAGACTTATGAATCACCACACCCTCCAATCTATATTCACTTGGGTCACTACAGTGCATGAGAACGTGTTGTCTCATTTCTTGTGTGACCTGATTTCCCAATATTGACCTTCTATTTACAACAATAACAACTAAACAGTGTCTGCTAGCGTCCCCGAGAGGCTGCAGTGTTCATTTGAGCTCAACAGTAATGTCATGGTCCGTCTCCCTGTCCCTCCTCTCCAGTCCTGTTTCTGGTTCCCCATGCCATTCTCCATCCTTCCACCAGACGCCCTTAGACTTTTCAGCCCCTTCCTGCAGCCACTCCCATCTCCCAGGCAATCACCTCATTCGCCTTACCTGAGCTTCCTCGCCCATCTCCCCACCTGCACCTCATTTCCTAATCAGCCACTCGCCATATATACCAGCCCAGCTCCACTACTCCTCTGTTAGATTGCCAATGTTGCTTTGGACTAGTTACCTTCAGTTTTTCTTTGGACTCTTCAGCTGCTATGTTTATTTGGACTTCATGCCTGTTCATCTTGCTGAGCCTTGTCTGCCTGTCTGCCTGCCAGCCTGCCAGTAAGCCTACATTAAAGTACCTTTTGGTTCACATCAGCTCTGCCTCGTCCTGTCTGCATTTGGGTCCTGAACTGCTTCTCCCGGAACCGTAACAAGTAAAGTTTTGGACAGAACAAACAACACACTGATGTTCTAACTGATACATAGGACACCCCCATCATATGCTTCCTTTCAGTGCATGTGTCCTTTATTTGAATATTGTCTAAAAAGGCCAGCAATGATTTAGTTTGTCTGTTTCAGTTTCACCTGCTGGACATTTAAACAGAGAGAGCTGCAGCAGCTGCAGTTAATTTAGTCCAATTATTGAGCAGAGTGAAGAGTGAGCTGCTGTTCCTGCAGGTTCTGGTCTTTTCTTCATTATTTTACTCTCTCTGAATCTTCAAAGTGCTTTTTTTCCTGCAGTTAACAGTGAGTAACTGACATTTAGTGACAGAATTACCAGGTTTTATTTGCTATTAGTTTTTAATGAGCTTGTGTCACTGATTAGATTAGCCCCTAATAATGTGCTTACTGCAGGTGAACTATGATGTTTTGGTTCATGCATAAGGTGGTCTGGCTTCTATCTGCTGCATCTTTAGATGGGATTAATTAAAATTTATTTCAGTCTGCAAATAGTTACACACTTTGGATTTCTCCACATGTTGAAGCGGTGTTCATGGAGCCGTAGTGAGAGAAATGCTGTATAAAAAGAGTTTGGAGGGTCGTAATGTAAGCTGCAAACATTAGCATGGCTGGTTAACTAGCTTACTGCCAAGAGTAGTAACCTATCATTCAGGTGACATTAGAAAAATCTTCCTTCAGGACTGGAACATCTACCGTTAAAGCGGAACAGATACCTGTCATTTCATAAAACCAGATTACCAGTTAAACCAGGCTTACTTCAGTTAGTCAAGTTATTATCAATACCGATCCTTTCACACTAGTCCAGACTAGGTCGTGGTCAGGATAGTTTTCAGGCTGAGCTTCACCTCAGGAGTAACCGGTGTTACATGAAGTGTTGTTTTTTTTTCACAGTTCTTACTGTGTGTTCAGACAGAACGCAAAGCGAATTTTGGAGGCAGCGCGACTGCATGTAAAGTCAATTGAAAGACGTGATTAGATGCGTATTTGGCCGGCGTGGCATGAATTCACATGAAGATGTGTCCGCGAGTAGAAAATGTTTCAATTTCGGCTGGAAAAATGCTGTATATCCCACAGCTTTATGAATCTGCTTCATAAATGTACAGAGGCGAAAAGAGAGGGACTGGAAGGAAATAACAGCAAAAATCAATTTTGTGGTAATTTCTGAGATCAGAGGCTGAGCTGAACACAAACACTCCCACACACAGTCAGTGCGTCCACTGCTAGCTAGCTTACAGCTAACGTCCGTACAGTAGCGAATCGCTTTGCTTTGTGTCTAGTGTTTTCTTCCCTGATGGTTTACTGACACTGTGAACATGAATCAGTTTGCAGATCAAATTCATCACATTTTGATTTGGGCTGCACACATCTGAGCTCATATGTTCATAACGTATCTGCACAGTACTTTGACCCATGACTGTCACATTTTCACCAGTTGCCCTCTTCTTGAATCAAATTAAAGAAACAGACAACCAGAAATGTGTCTATTACAAATGAACCAGTTGATAAAATTTCAGGCGGTAAAACTGTCCTGTTATCGTTGTTAACGATGTACTTGGGAGTTCTAGAATGTACAGATTGTCGTAGCAACAGTAACTAAGGGGGGGCGGAGACTTTGACACTTTCTTTGGCATAATTTCAATATAGTGCTGCAGGGATGACATATTTTTGCAGGCCAACTTGGAAATTAGCATCGCCCTGGTTCCCTTGACAAAAAGCCTTTGGGATTTTTCCTTTGGATTATTGCAGAAAATAAGCTCTGTGGCAAACTTCTTTACAAATTAACACCACTTATGATTTTTTTTTTTTAAGCGTAAATGCAATCGCCAGAAGCTAACGTTAGGCTATAAACGAACGACTCCACGGTGGCATTACTTCAACGTCACCGCGAGTTCGAGGTTGTAGTGAGTAGGTGAGTTTGTGTTCGCCGTGATTTTTAATGTCCCTGACAACCTCTGTAGTCTCATTTAGCCACTTGTTAGCAACCTCCTTTCTAAAGACACGTAAAAGCTTCAAAATTCACGAGTGGGGTATTTATTTACGTGTTTTATTTCGCAGAACGAAACATGAAAATATCTTAAGCTTTTGTTTACCACAGACCTTAATTCAGGCATCTAAACAAAAACCAGTTCAAAAAACTCTGACTTCGAGACGAAGGAACCGGAAGTGTAAAAATGCCAACTCATTTCCAGGTTTTAGGACTCATTCCTGCAGCACTCTATGTGGTTTTCAGCGTAGCTCAATCACTTATCACTCCCAAAAAATATATTTTGGACACTGTTTCAACGTCAGCATAATTTATCATTAGTGTGTGTGAATTTTTGTGATTACCAAAGATTATGATCTTACTTGAGCCTCATTTCCACTGCATGGCTCGACTCAACTCAACTGGCTTTTGGTACCAGGCACTTTTCTCGATTTCGTTTTTCACATAGTACCCCCTCAATGTAGGCGGGATTCTGATCGTCGTAGCGATGCCACGTGAAACTGCCGTCACCTTCAACGCGACACAAACACAGGAACAATGGAGGATATCGAAGGGGTGGTGTCCTTGATTCTCGGTATGTGGCTGTTTGTCACAGCGAGGAGATAAGTTTTGTTTCAGAAAAGGCTGAAGGCAGCAGGACAAAAGACTGCTGAAAGAGTTTGGGAAATCCTACATCAGAGCGCAGACGACGAGATGACTCTGGTTGCGGTTGTGCAGGACGTCCTGTGTCGCACAAGTGGCGATTCTAGTGACGATTCTCTCTGGCCAGTCAGTGGTCTGCAGTGTTTTAACTCCACCTTTTAGTATCGGCTCAGCTCCTTTTGAACCTCAACCGAGCTGACACCAAAAGTACCAGGTAGCATCCACAACTTTTGCCAAGGGAAAACCAAAAAAAAGGGTCGAGCCGTACTGTGCAGCGGAATTGAATATGTCAATGAATATATGCCTCGTGCATTATATTCAATCAGTTCAGTTGGTTTCTTACACACGTGGCTTCATTTAGTGTGTGTTAAATGTTATATTGTCATGTGCGCAACAAAATAGAAGCAGTCATTGGCAATGAAATTCTTAAATCTCAGGCTCCCTCCAACAATGCTCAAAAATATGTATAAAGAAAATCACACAAGTAAAAGGAGAACCTAAGATATAAAATAGTACAAAAGTTCAAAATATAAGATGGGAATATAGTAACACAATAAAATAATATATATAATAGAAATAAAATACTATGGAAGGCTTGTGTGCAGAAGTGACGTAAAGAATATATAAACGGGGATGTAAATAGGTAGTAACCAGTAAGTAATAGCAGTATGGGGACAATAACTAAAAGAGCAAAATCCCCCTTTTCTCGGAAGGCTTTTAATGTGAAACATCTGCCGCAAGTACTGAGTTGCGATTGAAGAAACTGCATGATTTATGAATTATTATTTGAGCAGCAGCTTTTATGTAAGAACTGATAGTTTAAGTAGTTTTATTGGCATTGTGCAGTGTTTGAAAGACGTCCAATAGCATGGATGTAATGAGTCTATGGAAAAAAATTAAATTTAACGTCCAACATTTCAGGTGATATAAACTAAACTACCTTAAAACTCAATCCTAAAAGCTGAATGGAACCAGTTTGCTTCATGTAGACGATGCAGAGCAGGAACACACAGTTCTGTGTGTGACGACATGATTGTGATTTGTTGTGGCACAGAGATTTAACAGGCGTGTTATCAGGCAGATGTGGCAGGATGTGGATCAGCTGCCCCTGTGAGACCTGAGCAGGAGGAGGTGGATGCGAGGTCATCCTTCACTGCCTGTAAGTCGTCCACATGACGTGTTGCTGTTTTTAAGTTGCTGAATGTAAGAAGATGCCAAGTCAGCCCCCGTTAGTGTTTCAGTGTGCTGCTCAGGCCTGCAGAGCCTGATAGAGGTCGAAGGCTGTCTGATGTACAACATGTCAACACCTTTGTCATATTTCTGTAAGTGTGATGAAGCTGCTCACAGCTCCGTCACATAGCTGACGGTGTTCTTTCAAATATCTACAAGTACAAACAGATTTGCTGTTCTAGAAACAGCTAAAAGTGATGAAGAAAATCATCCGTTTTCCTCTTGTGTATGACTCTTTACCTGCCAAAGATGACAAACACAGAACTGAAGTGCTGCTCAACCAAATGTCTCGCAGCACTTGGACAAAGTGTCGAGTGCTTATTAACACAATGTTTGCTAACACGCCCGCAGCCAACATCGAGGACACTGAGTTCATGTCCTCGGTAGTTTGGATGATGTGGAGATTTTAGAAACCTGTTAGTATGTGTAACTTTTAATTTGGGTGTAAAAAGTCTGTCAGGATATTGATCAGCGATCGACTTTTGGTGGTGAAAGAAAGAAAAAGCTTTATGCACAGCGTGTGCTTCAGAGCAGAGGAGATGCTGAAAACTGCAAAAAATACTGCTAAAAATTACTCTTAATGTAACCTCAGCCCGTTAGTCACTTGCGTCCCACTCATGATTTAATTTCATTGTATAAATTTATAGTCTTTGGTTCTTGAGATCCTCTTTGATGTTTTGATCCATGGTGGACAGACGAGATCTTAGTGATCTTTTCTCTCTTGCTGAGATGGAGATGATCATTCACACTTTTATCTCGTCCCGCCTTTTCAAAACATCCCTGGATCATTTACAAGTGGTCCAAAATGCTGCTGCAGCTAAGCTTTTGACCAAGTAAGGTCTCATGTGACACCCATTTTGATTTCTCTTCACTGGCTCCTCATCAAATTCAGGATCCACTTCAAGGTTCTTGTGATCATTTCTAGAGCTCTGCATCATCGGGCACCTGCCTACATTAGGGATCTACTGCAGCCTGTATTACCAGCAGGTTTCTAAGGTCCTCTAATCAGGGTCTGTTGGTCGTTCCTTGATCCAGGCTTGAAACATAAGGAGATTGTGCTTTTGTGGATCCTAAACTTTGCAACTCTCTCCCTTTGGACTTGAGATCTGCGGAAGCCTTTAAAAAGCAGCTGACCCACGTTTTTGTAATTTTCTACTTTCTAATTACTGTTTTAATTTATTTCGATTTTATAGTGTTTTATTCTTAAGCCTGTGAATTATGTCTGGATATATGTCGATTGCCTTATTTCTTTTGTGAAGCACTTTGTGATGTTCTGCTCCTGAAAGGTGCTATATAAATAAAGTTGTGAACTACTACAGTACTTGTTGCTTGTGCTCGTTTTGCTGCTTCTCAATGTTTTTTTTGTTTTTTTGTTTTTTTGTTTTTTTTTAGCCTTGAAGTCCATGTAACATGAAGTTGGATGTTTGTTCAGCTGTTGTCCCCTTGGTTTCTACTTATTTCCCAAGTATTCTGAGAGCACAAATCTGAGAGTGTCACTTTTGTCGAATTTCTTTCTTGTTGAGATTAGTTTCTCCTCCTCTTGAAAAATCATGTGTGTTTTTTTCAGTGTCAAAGTGACTGCTGCGAGATGTTATTCGCTGATTGACAGACTCTGGGCCAGACTCCACTGCTGTGCGTGAAGCAAAAATGTGAGAATATCTTGCAAACTTTCAAACAAATGAGTTCAAAAGAGGAAAAAAACCCCCCCAACTTTCTCCAGTGTGTACTGCAGTGCTAGAGGAGTCAAAAACAAGACTAAAGCAGTGCTCCAAATCCGTACCAGATACTAATTATATACAGTATGCACTACATACTAATTGTCATAGTATACTGTTAGCAGTTGGTATACAAAAATATTAACATACTTTTCATACTAACAGGAAATTATATAATATGTGTGATATCGGTTGTCAGTCAGATGTCTGACAGTTAAACTTCACTAAGAGACATCAAAATGTTTTTCCCAGGATTTAAAACATTTTGTGTTTTCCAAGAGTTTTCTCCAGCTGTGAGTAGGTCCTCTGTTTCCTGTGTGCATTGCCTTGTGGGAGAATAGTGTGCATCAACAGCACACTGAAAAGTCGACCGTAATTAGTCTGGATGCTGTCTGCTTTGAGAATACTTTATTTTGTCACATTTCTAGTGTGAACACACGTTAAAGTTTATTTGTCACATATGATCATACAGGGTATAATCATAGTGAAATGAATGACCGTTAGCTCCTTCAATTGTGCAATAATGAGTGTAAAATAGAATAAGAAAAAGAATATAAGTAATAAATAATAACTATGGTAAGTAACACATTACATACCTCAGTAAAAACCTGCTTGGAATCACATGTAGTTTAAATTTGGGACACAGCTAACGTCAGCATGCTAACATGCAAAATTAGCAACTAAGCACAGCCTCTTCCCTGCTGCCTCTCGTCTTGCCTCTGCAGCCATCTGAAGGTATCTGGTCCCACCTGTGTGAGTGGGAGTGATGATGTCACTGGCGAGCCTCAATTTTGTGCAATCAGGAACCAGACTGTTGCAAAATAACCACAGAAATGTCTGTGCTTATGTGCTCATCATGGTTATGATTACAGTAATTATTTGACACAGTTTCTACTGCAGTGTAAATCAACAGATGTGTTAAACAGTTCACACAGTCAATGAAAACAAACTTTTCTCTCCCCAAATAACTCCCTCAGGACCATCTGCTCCCACCAATCCTCTCTTGGTTTCTCCGTCCAAAAGCACCAGCAGAGTAGTCAGAGACACAGGCAGATATAGAGAACACCATGTTTATAAGGCTATTCACAAAAAGCAGGCTGATAATGAGTAAGAGTCTGGGTTGGAGTGGAACCAGGAGCATATAAAATGGATATGATGTATTACAAAGATGTATTATGAATTACAAAGAATAGTTATTTATGTACAATGTAAATAAGAATGGACCAAGTATTGACCCCTGTGGCACCCCGTTATTGATGGCTTTGATGATTCAGCAGCATCACTCACAACAGTCTGAATTCCCCCTTTAACAATCCTTAATACTGAAAGTACTGAGGTTCAGTACCCATTACTAATCATCAGTATATTGTTTGCTCTGTTCAACACTGTCATAATGTGGCTGTAATGAGCACTGCCTCCTCTAGGGGACACTAGCAGGACTTTAGACTGATAGTGTTGTTGCTTCACCTGACTCACAGCCTGGAGGAGATGTTTGTGTGAATGAGACCCTGTAAACTGAATTAGTCCAGAAAAACACACACACACACACACAGATACTCTCAGACTCTTGACAAACTTCCTCGTGATTTCTCTCACTTCACTCTTCTGTCAGCTCCTCAGGCTGAAGATGGGTCTGGTGGGCGTTATTGATCGGAGGAACATCATCGCCCACACTCAGCAATATGTTCCCCAAAGGTCAACAAAGGTCACAGTCAGCTGTGAACCCTGAATACTTTCTATTTTTATTGACTTCAACTCTTTTCTCACACTGTTTCCACAGGTCAGTTCATGTTCAGATTATAAACTGTTCCGCAGGACTCAGCAGCATCGCAGTCACGTCAGACAGGAAATGCTTCTGGCAATCTGCGATGTGGTATTGATCGATTAATGGTCAAAAGGTCATTTAGCTACAACAATATATAAACTCTTTTGACTTTATAACAGGGCTACTTGAGTCCGGTCTCAGTGTTATATTCAGTCTGGAGATGTTTTTTCTCTCATCTTGGGTCTGGGTCTTGTGGCTGTTTTGATTTGGACTTGTTTACTCAGACTTGTGTTTGGCTCGGATATGACTCAATTTGGTATTTTGACCTTGGCTTGTCTCATAGTTGTTTTGACTCGGACTTGTTCAGTCCTGTGGGCATTTTGGGGTAACACTCCTCTCAGTCTCTGGGATGTTTTGACTGACTTGTTAACTCAGATGTGTCTCTGTAACATTTGGTATTTTAACTTGAAATTGCCTTAATCTTGTAGTCTTGATTCTGACTTGTTCCAGTCTCGTGGGTGTTTTATCTCAATGCTGTTTTGACTTGGACTTGTTGACTCAAGTGTGCCACTGTCACGTTGATATTTTGACTTGGACCTGTCTTTGTCTGGACTTGGCTCTGTCTCAGCAGAAAAAATAAGAATTCTATTTTTTCAGAAGACAGTCAAACACAATTCAGGATTAATGGGAACACATTTCTGACACACCCTCCATGAATTTAAATAAATTATACTGTCAAGTTGTGGGTGTTTTAGCTTGGACTCGGATTTGACTCTGGCTTGACAGTGGTCTTGACTACAATGCTGCTTTATAAAAACATCCTGAATAGTTTAAATACACTGAAGACTGTGACACTTTCCTCCTCTCTGCTGTCACTGTATCAATGTTAAAAAGGAGGGATTGGAAAGAAAAGAACATGTGTTAGGATTGGAGCAGAGACTTATTCATATGCATACGCTATTATACAGCTGGAGCTAAATCCCAGAGGCAAAACAGTGAATATATTTTTTTAATATATTTTTATTTTTGAGCAGAGCTTTGATAAATTCTCCTTTAGCGGCAGTGAACTCTGTTGGAGAATAGGAGACGTCTGTTTTAGCTCCGGGGGATGAAGAAGCAGCATCATCCGGACGGCTGCAGACCCCAGAGACGGTAAAAAGCGAGCGGCTGCAGAGACTGCTGGGCAAAATGTTGTTCGTAAACAAGCAAACACCATAATCAGGCCAGCTCCCAGGGTCTGTACACAGCAAAAGTGTTTGAGAGTTTGGAAAGTGTAAAATAATTATTCATGAGTTCTTCCCTGGAAGCAGGTGAGTGTATTTGGATGAATGCTCTGAAAAACAGGATTCACATACAAATGTTCCAGTAGTAACACAGAAGCCAAACGCTCTGACACCAGGTAGAATACTAAAATCTTGACATAAATCTCTTTATTGTGCACTGCATACGAGGAAATGCAGCAAGGCAGCTTCACGGTGCAATAAAAACATGATGCTGTATTATGCACAAGCATAATATGACCAACAAGATTCCCAATGGGACTCCTCAATGAAATTCCAAGGACGCTTGTTTCAACTTGGCACACCCTGTACTAAGAAAGGCCAACAGTCTCTGTTGCCTATATTGCCTCAGTGTTCACATCAAAGCTCAATTTCATGTCAATAATAGCACCAAAGTAAGTATAGTTCTCCATTTTTCACTTCTTGCCCTTTTTAAAGAGTAACTACACCCAGAACTTGTTTTTTGATTAGTAAACTTCGATTTATTACTTGTCTCAGATAGAACAAAACAATATTGCTCATCTTGTCAACAGTCAAGCACATATGTGCCAGTGTTCTTAACAAAAATCAGTTTTGATGTCACTTTGACTTTAAAACGGCAATAACTGATTTTTTGGGCCACTTGGGGGCAGCGGAAACAACACAAACATATCATTAGCTTTTAAGTTGATATGGTGAACTTGTTAGCAAACAGTTGCTTGTTTACATGTTACATGCTGTTACGGAGCAACATTGGCATTTATTTGAAGTCGTGTTTCTGACTGCCTGATGAATGTAAGTCTAATATTCACTCTGTTTTAGCTCAGTTTTTGGTCTCCACCAACTCCTGAGGGAAATATCTGGCTCTTTAGCTGCTAAATGCTCTACTATGTTCACCAGCTAGTCTCCAACTGTGTCTGTCTGCTGTTTGGTGCTGAGCAGGTAGGGTTTCTGGAGCTTTTTCTCTGAAAACAGCTGCCTACCGTGAGTGAACCAAAACAGTAAAGTTGTGGTCGGACAGATGAACAATGAGCTGAAACTCACAATAAAGCTCAATAAAGCAGAGTGGAGCTGCAGATTCAGGTGATAATTCTCTGCAGGTTCTTCACTATGAATTCACTGAATTCACAGTTTGATGAATCACTGTGGACTCTGAGAACTTAAGATGGATATTTGGAGTTATTTTGGACATTTTATAGATTAACTTATCAGTTGAAGAGGCAGATATCTACAGTGAAAATCTCCTTTGTTTGGGGACTTGTGTTGTTTATGCTTGGGTCACAGCCCAGAAACTGTACCACACATTACTGGGTCAGATTTTTGGCTGTTTCCTAACATTTAATTAAATTTACAGCAGTGATTAAGTCCCGTCACTGTTTATGTGTACGGCTCATTACACTGAAGGGGCACATTTAATTTGTGAATGAGAGGCTGACAAACAGTCCTGTTCTAAAGATAGAGAGGAATTTGGGTAATTGAAGGACGTTTGGACCACAGAAACGAAACCAGCTGAGTGTTGAAGCGGTCATCAGTCACTGTGAAAACACACCATTGTGATTTTGTTTCATTTGTTGCAGGCCTTTTTCCATTTTTATGAGAGACAGGGCAGTCTCGTCTTTCAAGTGGGTGTTTTCTTTTTTAATATTAAGTGCATTTTATTGAATACATTCAAAATGAACATATCAGAACTGGAAAATGGTACTTCAAAGCACTTTTTTTGCAGAATATTTGACCATGAATATGACTATTTTAATATTTTGTCAAGGAAGAAGCAAAAGCACAACATGAAATAAAAACAACTGCCGAAACCGACCTAAGGGATTCACCTTCAAATGCAGCTGGTGAATAACAGTGTTAGAACAGTCATGCCCTTCCACGCCATGAACAACTGCAGTCAGATTTCTTGGTGAATGTTTACCTTGATGATGTGTGTGGGCGTTCAGACCAAAAACACCCCTATGTTCAGACAACAACAGGAAGTCTGGTTTGAGTAACAGATCCATGAATTCGAAGGTTTATCAGACTCCAGAACCCTGATTCAGTCATATGCAGAGACACGATTTAAAGGTGTAGTCTGCACTTCTAATCCAATACACTTTTTTGTCAAATTCAGTGAGTATCTCCTCACGGTGTGCTAGCTGTTCATTCTGTGTGCACGCATACACAGCGTTGGCTCTGTAAATAGGAAACAAACAGACCGTTCTGCTGGTCCTGGTCGTCAAATACCGACGCTTTGTCGCAACTCGTGCTCGTGCATTACACTAATGCTGTGCGTTACTCGCTCAAGTTTGAAGGAGCACTGAAGGGAGGGGTGTATTTGTTTGGCTGTTGAGTTCAAATATCAAGAAACTTTCTCCAGGATTGCAGACTACACCTTTAAGTTATCACAGTGTAACAGTTATCTTGCATTGTGAGGATCACGAGGTAAACAGTAGAAACAGTCGGTGTGATTGTATCCTTAGAGGTGTGCTGGTTCTCACAAACTGTAGCAAGATCCTGCAACTTTCCAACCTGCTCGCTGTAGCTGTTACTGCTTGTACGATTACTTCCTGTGATATTGAAAACTGATCCGCCGGGGATGGGGAGTAACAAATACAGCATTTCTACATTTCCTGTAGTTGCTTCACAATAATGAGTTTCCATATGATTCGCCTTTATGAAGCTTTTAATGTGAAACGATAGAAGCAGGAAGTGATTGCTTTGAATTAGCAGTGAGTTAACAAACCTGATACAGCTGTAAGAGCATTTAATTGGTGTAACCTTTCAACTGAAATGCTTCACGATTGACTTGGAACTCCACAAAGATCTACAAGTGGGTTTGTGACTCCTGATGTGGAGGCGACTTCCACACGTAGTTACACTTGTAAATGTAAAGGTTACAAATACGTCTTACAAAGAACAGATGCATTTACATCTTTAAACATCTGGCTGGAGTGCGTCTCAAACATTTAGATTTCATGCTGTCTCTAATGCTTCTTGGATTTACATTTACTTAAATATCGGATTGCTTTCTGATCCGCTTGAGACACAGGAAGGGGCTAAATGGGGTCTGAGATCAGATCAGTTCACACCAGTTTAGATCAGATGAAGGCAGCAGGTCCTCAGGTGAGTCCTCGTCCGCTTTTGATCAGTTTGTCTTTTCACTCTGAAACTCTGATCGTCTTTATGTAACCACACAGCTTTGTGTTGTTGCCATGGCGTCGATATCTGACACTCTGCTGCAGCGCCTACATGATTTAGGTGGCACAGTCACATCTGAATCAAACACACACACATATGCGCGCACACACACACTCACACTGTATAACTGAAGTGTGTGTGTGTGTCACAGTGAGGGAGGAAGGACAGAAAACAGTATTTAGTATCTGCTGCCTTTGTCAGCTGGCTGCATGTTAAAAGGTTCCACTTCTTTTACATTTATGTCTGTACACAGAAAATACACACACACGCACGTGATATGCATGTATATAAAACATTTTTCCAATATGTATAAAATAGTATTTAATATTTTCTTCTTTGTTTCTGATGGTTGTACTCTTGTTTTTCTTAAATCACAGGTTTGGCTTTCCTGCAGCCTGTTTAATCTGTGTAGCTTTAGGAACTGATGTTGCAGGTTGTTGTTGTAGTCGGGTCAGTTAAAAAGGGGGCACATGGAGTTACTGTAACTGTAATAAACGTGTGTTATCTGTCCAGTTTTGTCTTTTGCCCCAATGATCTCACACACAACAAGTCATAAAATCAGACTCTCATCCTTGAGAACGCTGCTTGCGACTGGCTATATGCTTTTTTATTTATTGGATTGTGTTGCTATGGAAACAGCTTGGGTCCAAGTTCACCTGCTGCCAGCTGTTGACAACAAACATTCAAACATTTATAAAGTTGGTGCTTCTGTTTCAAACAGTGAAATGGTCTATAGCGGTGGTTCCCAACCTTTTTTGTCAGGTCATGTTCCAAATGTGTTCATTTGATATAAAACTGGAGGGTATTTAACACTTAATTAACTGTTAAAAGTGGATAATCTTACCTTTTTTTATACAAGACAAGACAAGACCCAGGAATAGTTGATGTGTAATTTGGTCTCTTTATTCTTTTTTTTCAGGATGTCTGGTTTGCCTTCGTACTGTTATCATTTGGAGTGTCAGAAGCTGAACTATTTAAGGTACAAAAACTTTGGGTGAGAAGTTACCTATGAATTCCAAGGTGCTTTTCGGTAAGAAACATGCAATCACCAAATGTAAAAAGTCTGTCCCGTGCTCCGCTAACGACGGGCAGAAGCTTAATTTCACAGTGTTGAGAAAACTGACAATTTAATCTACAGCTTAAATCAGTTCTTTTTTAATTTTTGATGAATCAACATCTATGGTGCCGTCTCTCAGGAATGAAGTTGAAATAATTAAAACTGGCGGCCATAACATCACCCTACATGATCGTTACATCATTGATTAGATTAGATTGTATTTTTTGTGTTTCTGTGTCTTTCAGTCTCAGTTTGAGTGCAAAAAGGTCTAAGAATATGTGTATATATTGAAGTGGCCCCTTTGTATCTAAATCCACTGTCTGAGCTCTGCTGCTGCAGACACAAAGTCAAACCACCTCATCGATTTGTCACCGTCATCTAATTTCAGCTTCAGCAGGAAGCAAATAAATAATCTCCTGGTCTGGATCCTTGTTGTTTGCAGACAAACCAGGAAACAGAAGTGAAGAACAGATCTGTTTCTGTGACGTCAGCGAGTGAAAGATTATTACTGAGCAATTACACTTATGTAGTCATTACGCAATATGTCAACATACACTCACAAACACATACAGTAAGACTCATCAACAACACATCTATCTGCAGCTCTGGGTCTTAATTCATTAAAAGACAGCTTCCATCTGAACATGTCTGCTAATTAATGCACTCTGCTCTTGTTCCCACCAAATGTTGTGAATTTGTGATTAGAAACTACCATCTGTGTTAAAGCAGAGATCAGTCCTGAGGTCACTCACACATGAATCCACGGATTTCACACGATGATCAACAAACTGCAGATTGGTTTGTGTTGTACTGGTTCCCATCCTGGAGCCCATTATTACCAGTCCCATTCCATCACAGTTATAGCTCGGGAGACTCTTGATTGACTGCTTCAAGAACGACCCGTATTATAGCGTGTAGCCATTATCACATGTTGCTGCTTATGTTTCTACTGCTTGCTTTGGAGAAGATTTCCCGGAACTAGGTTTCGGCACTGCTCAGGAAGGGATACTAAATCCAAGTTTCAGTTACTGTCGGGGGATGAACATGGCAAACACCGCAGTTACTAAAGCAGGATGTGTGTGGAGCATCACAAGGAGAGTGTGTTTCAATATATTGTTTGCACAGTGTTGGGGAGTATGCTACATTTCCAACTAACTTTTGGGTAGATCATCTAACGTTTCCAGTAGCAACCTATTTTTTACACTGAGTAGCAGGTCAAAGCGACAAAACACTTCATGACTTCTATATTCAAATGACTTCTACGCACCCTGCAGTCTGTTCTCCCCTCCTGTTTCCCCATCTTCTGATTCAGGAGAGAATCAAGCAGCTGAGCGGGGCAGCCGACCGGTTGTGAAGGATGCAGCCGGCTCTTGAGAGCTGGTCAATGGGATGGGAGCTGGTCTGGGGCCAGTCTTGGGTACCCTCTTTGCTCCATTCAGTCGACCTCCTTCTGTGAGTGAGGCCCTTCTATTATTTTGATAATATTGTTTACTGTATGTTTCAGTCATTACTTGAAGGAAAATCTACGTCAGCACCACTTTTTGTAATTGTCTGAACAACTGAAGTACACTTGCCTACCAAACAGCGCATGAAAATGATGATGTTTGTTCTGATGTAACTTTACAACTGTAACTTTCTGGTTTGTAAGACATTGTGGAAATGCACGACAGAACCAAGAGCCAAAGCCTTACGGGTACCTAAAAGTTCAGGTTATGAGAGGTTCCAGGAAGTTAAATTCCTGTAGTGGAAAAGACCTTCTGTATATATGACAGTGAACAGGCAGCTGATGTATCTTGGCATGCTGGCATACCAGCGCTGCTGGTTATAGTTGTAACGGCTAATTAATAGGTTAAACTGCACAATTCTGGTCCTCCTCTGCATACTTGAAAAGCCTAATTTATGTCTTTAAAGTCAGATAAAAATAAACCTATCCATATGCAAAACATCACTCATTATATATCCAACAAAATCCAATAAAAAGTCCTTAAACACTCCTTATATCACAAACAAACTGATACAAAATCGGGTCAGATCACACAAAGTCAATTAACATTAAATCCAAGTGTTGTCTCCACACTGTGCCAGCTTTGTGTGAAATTCACAGGAGTGTGATCCTCTGCCAACGGTTGGTCTGATCAGGTGGAAACAAATGAATGAAAGAACCCATTAGAAACACATGTGCACATATCACGACAATGTTTTATGTATTTTTATGTCAGTAAATCATAAATTGGTCATATATTAACTGATTTGTTTGTTTGGTTCATGTTGAGCTTTGCTGGTGTGGGGTGGGCTCGGGTTTGCAAACTGGCCCCGTGCAGGACTCTGGTCAGGAGATAAAGAAACGTCCTCACATGTTTTAAATAGTTTTCACTGACATGCTTTGTTTGTGCATATATAGGCAGGATAACTGAGTGGTTTCATACACAGCTTACAGGGCTGTGGCTATTTCCTGGATGTACCAGTGCAGACCCGGAATAAACCAAAGAGTTGTTTATTCGTTTTTTGCTCGTACCCCTCACCCCCCATGTGTAGGTACATTTTTGAGGAGGTGCAGGTCAGCTCTGGTGGAGGTTGTGGTGAGGCTACAGAAGCTCCTCCGCTCTGTTGCTGTGCTGTAACCTCCTAATTCACAAGTTTAGATCCATCTCAACACTCAGACTGAAGCTATTTGAATTTATACTTTGCCAAGAAAGTGAAGAAACAAGAAAACATCCTGAACAGCTGAACAGGTCCTGCAGAGCAACAGACTCAGTGCAGGTTCAGAGTGTGTGTGTGTGTTCAGGTATGTATGTGTGTGCGTGCAGTGCCTATACTGTGTGGGTTGTTAACTGTGTGTGTGTGTGTGTGTCACTTTCTGCGTGGGTTGAATGTCAAATGAATACATCTCATTGACATGTACAAAGTGCTTTTTCTTCTACTGTTGTGATATATGAACTGTACTACATGGTCATAGCGTGACGCTGTTTGTGTGTGTGTGTGTGTGTGTGTGGGAGCTGAGGTTGTGCTGCTGTTTGAAGTGAGCAATGGGGTGCAGCGCTGCAGCTGCTGTTTGCATGCTAATGCTGCGGCAGAGCTGGAGGACGTGGGAGAGGAGGGGAAAAGGCCAGAGCCCGCCCACACACACACACACACACACACACACACACACACACACACACACACACACAAAATCCCAACCTGCCATTTCACACTTCTCCTGGTGGAGAATCAGAGAACAGGCTGGATGTGTTGATGTGTTGCTGCCTCACTGCAGAGCATCAGGAGGATCAAATCCACAAATACATCAACATTAAACCCAGACGAACCAAAACCTCCGTCAGCCATGGTTGGACAAATGTTCGGCGTCTGCGGCAGAATAGAAAATGTAGTAATGAGGGACGACTTCAAAACTACTCAGTCTCTGAAGGTTTTACAGTGTGCCTTGATCAGCAACCATTTGAGAAGGGTCCAATTGTAGAGCTTCTTCCTGGGGACCCCAGGTTGGCAAGCTGATGGGAAGAGCGTGATAATAATCATAAAAATGTCATTCTTTTCAAAGCCAAAGTTATAAAGCGCTTAAGAAAGACACAACCCAAAGAAACGTATAGTGTCAAATAAAGAAGCGAGTTCACATGTCGATCAAAATTAAGCTTGTTATCAAATGTGACACTGAGATTTCTGCAATGAGGCTTAATGGTTGAAGACAGGGAACGTAAGTGTGAGGACATTTTATCCTCATTAAAATGTCCTCACACTTTGATCTTTCATAAAACACACATGTGACTCCACAGTGAAATGTCCGCTGTAATGGTCAGTCTGAGTACACGGGAGGATTTAAAATACTGTTTTCCTTTTCAGGAGACGATGGTGAGTTTGAGCGACTGTGTGGTTGAAGTGGGACCATAATGTTTTTGTTTACAGTGACACAAAGTCTTCGTTGTATACGTATATTCTTCTTTATCTTACGGTGACTTCGGGCCGTCGATCATTCACTGAATAAGATGTGGAAAAAGAAGTTGGAGAAACAGTGACAAACTCAAGCTGTCGGCTCATCCTCGATCTCGTAATGTCTTTAAAC
>NTHP01000192.1:383278-423616 GCA_003416845.1 Oplegnathus fasciatus | reverse complement strand
ATGGAAAAATGTTATAAACCAAAACCAATGAGCCTTAAAGCCCCTGAAAATCTGTTTTGAAATCTTCAGTATTTCTCTATAACATTAAATACTGATGACTAAATAAGGAACAATCAAAGATAACGTTTGGGGGAAAGAAATCCTCAGGTATTATGTATTAAGAGTTTCAGACTCAAAATCTCGGCTTCATCAGGACTGTGTGGGTGTGGTTTGATCCGATTTGATTGACAGTACTGCTGGAAAGATAAGCAAACAACGTACAACTGTCATCTCATTTAAATTCAAATAGTGCTACATCCTGATTGGTGCATGTAAGTACCTTTTCCAACAGAGCCCCGCCCACTTCAGACAAACACAGACTGAAAAACAAACACAGAAATCTCTCAAGATAAATAAAAACTGTTCACACTTTGGCAGAAAGCGTTGTATTCATAATGGACACCATCACTCATAGTAAGAAGCCCATTGAGGAAATTGGTTTTCAGGTCCTTTAATGAAAATTCTGTCCTTTCAGGTATATCAGGGTTGATTGGTTTGTTTAAAATTCTCAGCTGTGAACTTGTTCTATTATAAATCTACAAAACTGCTGTTTTTAAAACATAATTCCAGTTTATTGCAACTTGANNTCTTATTTTCATCATTTTTTCCATAATTTAATTCAGTTATAATAAAATTGTACGAAACAAGTTAATAGTGAGATCTGGGAACACAGTGACATCGTTAAGGAGAAGTCTGATGAGCAGTAATGACGATCAAGTCGGTCTGAAAATTGTGATGGATGGACAGTATAGGTAATGATTCACTTTTGTTTTCTCACATAAGTGGTGTTCTAAGATTTATTAAAGGACCAGTGTGTAGGATTTAGGGGGCTCTATTGGCAGAAATGGAATATAATATTCATAATTATGTTTTCATTAGTGTATAATCACCTGAAACCGAGAATCGTTGTGTTTTCGTTAGCTTAGAATGAGCCCTTCATATCTACATACGGTTCAATGGTGCACCGCCATGTTTCTACAGTAGCCCAGAACGGACGAACCAAACACTGGCTCTAGAGAGGGCATTTTTACGTTGAAGTGGCAGCCACCATAGGTTCTCCGCTCTACACGCTTGGAAAGGGAGGGGTGAGGGGAGGGGTATGTTGCAATCTGCAACCTCACCGCTAGATGTCACTAAATCCTACACACGGGTCCTTTAACGATTAACTTGATGAGTACAATGTTAATACTACTGATAGAAAAACTAGAAGAACTATATCCTTTAATATATTTAATATCATTATATTATAGCAAACAGCAGCTACTTCAAGTGTCATAATGCCATTTTCCATTGAAGGAACTTAATAACCTGTAACCTGGTTCTAACCTGAACTTTTAACCATCGGTACGAGGTTCTTCCTGTGTTTCCACTGTATTTTACAAAGTGGGATATTTCAGATAAATGTAATCAAAAAGACAGCAGGATGACCACGGCGTTTTTGTTTTCTGTATGATAGGAGAGTGAAGTCAGTGGTTGTAGGACAGAAAAGAATGCGCTAGACAANATTGCTGACATTGTTGTTCTTGCTGGAGCTGTGTAAAGGCTCAGTAAAAACAGGTCTGAGCCCAAAAACATGACTCTTGAGACCAGGCCGGTAAAATAAAACGTTTACTCAAGGTCGGAGACAGGCAAAAGTCAAAACTGGGCAGGCAGAGGAAATGAGGCAAACTTTCCCATTTCCACCAATGTGAAGAAAAAAAAAGATCCTGTAAGTCATTATAATGAGAAACTTTCTCGAAATAATGAGTTAGTATCTCAAAATAATGAGTTACAATCTCAAAATAATGAGTTAGTATCTCAAAATAATGACTTAGGGTGCTTCCACACAAGTAATCTCAGTTTTAGTGACCTTAAACTCCAGTGGTTTAAGTGGCCAAAACGTAGAGGAAAATATTTGTTTTTCAGTTTGCTCTGCTGCAGCAATGTGGTCATTTATTTTTCTATAATCTTGTTTAACCCTTTAGATTTTTCCTCCTCTAAACAAATACTAATGAGGGCCGGGACATGTTGGTTTTTGGGCTCTATGGATCACAGTGTTGGTCAGTCGATCGGTCCACCACTTTGGTCCAGACTGAAATAACTCAACTACTATCATATGGATTGCCATTAAATTTTGTGCAAATATTCATGTTCCCCAGAGGATGAATCCTAATGACTCTGGTGATTCTCTGACTTTTCCTCTAGCGCCACCATGAGGTGGACATTTGTGATTTTTAGTGAAATATCTCAACAACTGTTTGATGGATGAAATGTGATACACTCATTCATTTCCCCCTGAGGTTGAATTATAATAACTGTGATGATACCCTGACTTTTCATCTAGCACCATCATCTGTAAACATAGTCCCCTGTTCCCAGCTCTATATTCCCTCACTATAACATATAAGACACACTATTATTATTGATTATAAATTACTCTTCTTCTAAGTATCCTCTTTACAATGTAATTCAGTCCATTTTTGTCTCCAAGCTGCCTATGCTATTCTCTGTATTTTATCTATAGTTGCTGTTGAACACCTTGTGGTAATCAGTGCATATAAAGGTGTTGATGTTTGATATATGTTTGAATCAGTCAAATATGCAATTCTCTATCTTTGTAGACAATTAGGCCAGCTACACTGAACATTTACTTCTCTGACTTTCCAAATGCTTTTCTTATTATTGCTCTCCACACAATCTATGTTCTAAAATCAAGTGGATTAATAAAGGTGTCTCTGTTACATCTATACAGAAGTTATTCTGTGGCTCTTCTTCTGTTTTGAGTTGGTATAGCCTTGTGTTGAATTTTGAGCATGTGTCTCTTGAGATAAGCTAACATTGTAGGAGATTGGTAATGGCTATCTTTGCAGTTTTTGCAGAGCAAAAGAACGACAGGGGACTAACGTTTCAAATGCAGTTTGAATGGTACAAATCTGTTCAGCCACTGTGGAGATATCAATATCTTAAGTCAAGAAAACTGTCTTGCCCACGATTTTGAGGGTGTAGGTCTATATAAGGGGTATAACATCAGTAGGCTATGAGTTGTAGATGGGTGATTTCAACATACTGATCTAGGGAAACATACATTGAACATTTGACTGACTGAAAAAACGTTGCTGAGAACATAAAACCCTTTGAAAGGTCTCCTTAATGTGTCATATTAAGACATTGAGCTGGGGAAGATAGGACCCTGGGAACCTAGATACATTCCCGTGCGGAGAACAGTTTAAACAGCAGTTATGTCACTTGGAAAAGGACTGTAGGTGAACCAGCTCTATGTCTATCTCCATCACTTATATTCACATCTGCTGTCAAACAGAACGAATGGAAATCATATCACTGACTTGTACACCAGTTAAAGTCACATGGACTTCAGCTTGTTCATGATGCTGTTGATAGAAACCTCTCTCTGTGTTATTGAGCCTGTTTGGTTTCGGTTCCTTCACATATAGAACTGAATCCGTGTATATCATGTTAGCAGGAGGCTCGGGAGAAAAAACAGAAAAGCCTTTGTGATAAAAATAATACAGATTACGTGAGAAGGTAGCCATGGATACAGCATCCAGTCACCCTTGTCAGCGCATATATGGAGAGATTTATGTGTTTCCACCTCAAGTAGTTGTCTAAATGCTGTGTGTTGTCAGATAGCTGCTGTGTAGGTGGATTCTGACCCCAGGAAGTCGCAGCGTTACATAAGCCTGATGGATTTGAATCACAGCCTCCATTTCATAATTAACATTAGTACTGAAAAGTTTATCTGGAAAACCGCATTCCGGCAAGACTGCTGATCAATGATTTCCTGATTAAGTCACTGATTTCGATTGGCTCCTGCTCTTTTCACAGAAAACTCCCACATATGAGACCTCATAAAAAGCCTCCAGTTGAAGTGTTAACATGTCATTTTAAAACTTAGACACGTTACTACGAAACATTACAGGACAATTCTACTTTTTTTACAACCATTTCAAAGGTTTGCCCATCATTATCATCCTTTCTGAAAATATTTCACTCACCAAGGCTGTGTCCGAAATAACTCATTCACTACCCTCTACATGATGAACGCTCAGTGGTTCCTTAGTGAGCAGTAAACTGAAATTTCGGACAATGAATCATCATCCTAACATCATCACTGAGAGAGAGTACACGCCAAGGGCACTACTTGTTTTGTTCCATTGAGGAAATTTTTGAGGGCACTAGTGCATAAATTTCTCTCTCAGAACTCAGACACTCAAATGAATTCAATATCTGAAGGGATTTTGGATACACATGTTAATTGCTGAGGACGAAGTATTGTGACTACTAAAATTATGAATCACTTAACTGATTCTGCCGTTCAAATGCACTTCAGTCCAAACATCTGTAAGCTATAAAATCACCATTAATAACATGATAGTCTGTGTTGACTCTGATTAATAACATGACGCTGCTGCAAGGCTGTCGACCAGGTTGAGCAAGATGACTCACATCACACCCATCTAATGTTCTTTACATTGACTTCCCATCAAGTCCAGGATTCATTTTAAGGTTCTTGTTTTTACATATAGAGCCCTATATGGTCAGGCACCTACGTACATCTCTGACCTACTCCATCCTTACATCACCTGTAGGTCACTTTGGTCTTCTGACCAGGGCTTACTGCTTGTCCCTCGAGCTCGACTGAAGACAAAAGGTGATCGTGTCTTTGAAGTGGTGGCTCCGACGATGTGGAACGCCCTTCCTATTGACATACGATCTGCGGTCTCTGTTGACGCCTTTAAAAAGCAGATTAAAACTTATTTATTCAAACTGGCCTTTGTCCCGCCTCGTGCTGTCTAGTGTTTGTAAATTTTGTGTGTTTTTAAGGTCTGTTGTTGCTTTTGTTTTATTGTTTGTTTCTTTTTACTGTTTTATGGTCTTATNACTTACTTACTTACTATAATCTGACTGTCAGTAGTTTGTTTACGCTCAGTTTAATAGATATTGTATTATCATCAGTGGTACTGATACTGTACTTAAGTACATATTCAAGGTACTTACACATTACTTGAGTATTTCCATTTTATGCAACTTTATGCTTTATACAGCTTTAGTTGCTTTTCAGATTACAATTTTTCATACCCTTCCTGTCCAGTGAAAACCACGCATCTCCAGATGTGTTGATTTTGAATTTTTCTGATAAACTGAAGGATGAAGTGTTCCTTTATGTGTTGAGAAAATTCTCGTCCTTCTGAAGCTAAATAAACTATTTAAACTCTCGTTGGATCAGCTGGAAAATGCATCGTCACAAAGCTGAAAACAGTCTGTTTTTCTGAGCTCATGAAAACTTTTTAGAGATACGTGGTTCTCACAGGACAGCGACGCTACAAACATATGACGATCTTATAGACCATGATGCATTGCTGTGGATTAAACTACCCAACAGTATATAAAGTAGTTAAAATGAGCTCAATCTGAAACATCTACAGCAGTAAAATGCAACATACACACTAATGCAGCAGTAATATTAATCCAGAAACATCAGATATAAAGTAAAACACTGACAGGAAACATTTTACTGCACTAAGAGTACTTTTGATACTTTAAGTACATTTTGCTGGTACTACTTTTACTTAAGTAAGGTTTTGAATGCAGGATTTACAACTGCTTGTTATGGAGTATTTTCACAGTGTGGTATTAGTACTAGTATTTACTGAAGGAAAGGCTCTGAATACTTCTTCCAACACTGTTATTATATACAAGCTCTGTTTATAAGGTTAATACCTCAGCAGCCAACTATCTGCTGCAGAGTTATCATCATGATTGTGTCTGTGGATTTCACTGTCTTTAAGTTAGCTTTTAACTTGGCAGTAGTAATGTTCTCTATATCACGGCTGACCTGACAGTGGCAGTTCAGTCAGTTCAGTTTGAAGATCTAGTGTTAAAGATTAATTCATACATGTTCTGAACATCTAGATGTCACTACGACAGAGTCCAACAGAGCAGGAACACTATCAGACAGTTTGAACAAACATTCAAATCCCCATTTTATCCAGATCATCTAACTACTTCTAACTACGTCTTGGAGGTGAATCTGGAAGTGAGTGCACCCAAAATGTTTTAAATGGCTTTCTTCCTCATTACACAGAAAAACTGTTTGTGTACATCCAAGGTAAGAAGACCTCCTGACAAACTTAGAGAGAAGTAACTACAGAAACAGTTAAGTTGAGAAAAGAGGATTGAAGTTTCAAGGCTGGAAACTGTGTAACAGAAAGATGTTGGAAAACTCCCAAATACTGACCTATTCCTTTGTTTTCTTTCTGAGAGTGAGATGTTCAGATGGATATCAGTCTCATGTCTGTGTGTGATGTACGGAGCTGGAGTCAGGACGTGGTTAGCCTAGCTTAGCATAAAGACTGAAAGCAGGGGGAAACTGCTAGCCTTGCTCTATCCAAAGTTCAAAAACACACCTAGAAACATTTCTAAATGTGTTCTCTCTGCCTTCTTTTTCCTGAACTAATCTATAATATATTTAAATATGTAATTTATATGAATATATGAGGTAGCCTGACTACACTACTGAGCATGCAGTAAATCCTATTAGTTAGTTATTGCAAATTTTACAAGCTCATTTCTATGGCATAATTATTTATTGTGTCAAAAAGTCAGATTCAGTCTTTTTTCTGCATTTCACTTGAGCAGTATGGCCATGGAGGCCATGACTTCAAAAATAAAAGTGACAAATGTAGTCAAGCTAAATTTTACTGACTCTAACTATCTTTGTCATTAGCTATTATTATTCAGGCTACTATTGTCTCATCTATACAGTATACATCTAAATTTACATTTTAAAACTATATGTGGGCTGTTGCATAGACTGTGTAATTGAAGTATCTTGATTAGAGAGGATCCAGATATCAGAATAAACTAACTCTCGTAAACTCTGTGCTGTTTGTGAAAAAATAAAATCAAGTTAAATAGTCAAGTTATTTAATTTAGAACAAAAAGAAAGGAGAAGGACTTCCCCAGGCAAACAATGGGAATCAGTGATTGGTTGGTAACAGGTACGCACATTCACAGCTGATTCACAATTCTGTCTGGCTGCTGATAAGTCGACTGAACGTGACGCTGCTCTGTCCCGCTCTCTGAACACAGTCGATCCAGAAAAGACCTGCAGCCACAGTGAGCAGGATGAGTGCACATTCAATGAGGAATGCTGGCAACTCTCTTCAAGGGATAGGAGCTAATATCTGCCCAAAAAGGCTTTAGATTTGTCACTAGGCTAAAAAAAAATGCTAAAGGGGTTTTAAAACTCCCCAAATGTAACCAGAAAATCGTTAAATTAAGTTGGCAACACTGCACATTTTTATTGCATCTTGATTTTTCTACCGTTTTGGATACATCCTTACAAAGACGGTAGTCAGAATAGGGATAGGGACACAAAGTAATTAATAAAGTTCCAGAAATCTTTGGGTGGCGTCTTTTGAATCCACCTGTGTAGCATGGGAAATCAAAGGTGAACCAAGAAGTCAGTATGGAAAATCTAATGGACATTTACAGGTTCAGGTTACATGAAAAGCTAGAAGATTTATCCTCTGGTGACCCTGAATGTCTGATTTTCATGACAATCCATCCAACAGTTATCGACATGTTTCACTCTGAACCAAAGCGCTCAGAGCCACGTAGCTAAAAATAAAACAGAAAATATAATGTCCTGTTTCCATGAAATTCAGCCACCTGCTCAGTGCTGCAGTAACTCTGAGCTGCAGGTGGAATCAGTCTTTCGTATCTGTGAAACTGCAGGGCAGAAGCACCAATAACACATCTCACAGTGATGTATGATGCTATTACACTGCAGACAACAAGATCAGTCAGCAGCCTTTCTTCAGTCTGTGCTGCACCAAGATTTTTAACAAACACAGCTTACAATGATTTCTACCGTTAACTATTTTCTTTAATGAAGTCGTTCGTACATGTCTAATAATGTTCTGGTAATACTGTTGGTGTTGAAGGATGAGTTTGAGCTTCAGGTTTCATTTCCAAGGGACTGAGAGCAACTGATTTAAAGGCAGAGACACTTAAAAGATAGATTTGATACAGCAAACTGCGTCATACAGGACTTTTACGAGACTGGTGGGACTGGTCACATGTACTGGTGGTTCAGGAGAACTGGTCTCATGAAAATTGACATGAGACTCAGAAATGCTGTGGTTATTGTGGCTGTCAAAAAGACATTTTGGGAAAATTTTGTGTGTGTGTGTGTGTGTGTGAGCCTCCTGCTGCCTCTGAAGCCATGAACAGATGGAGAGGTGACTTTTTTGCCCTGAACTGAGTCTTTCAGGATGCTCTCCGTCCAGGCTCTGGAACGCCTCCAGCATCTACATAAGTGCTTTAGATGGTTTAGTTTATGGATCAGAGGGTCCCATTCACAAAACATCTTTAGGCTAACAGAAGCTTCTAACTGGCCAAGTTAGGAGAAATAGTGGCAATGTCAGTCCCAGGTATAAGACCTGGTAAGGTATTATTGTTATAATTGTGGTCGTTCTGACTGCGGGTTATGCTAACTCTGCACTCACCACTTCTTTTTTAGAGAATTGGGAAACTCAGACAACACACTGTATATCAGGCCAAGCAGTGCCTCTTAAAGCTGTCCATGAATCTTAGAAAAATGTACATAAATTATTTCAAATGCTTGTCTCTGAGTCTGACTTAAACACAGAGAGAGAGTAACCTCCTGGATTAGCTGTTGTAGCTAAGTGTTGAGGGATACTGTAGCACCGGCTACTATAGACTGGTAGAAGATCTTCAGGAGCCTGTTGCGCACACTGAAGGATCTGAGTCTCCTCGGGAAGAACAGTCTGCTCTGTCCCTTCCAGATGTGTCAGTGTTGTGAGACCAGTCCAGTTTTTTTCCTCGTCGTCTTTGTTGATGCATCCAACAATGGAGGAGTCGTCGGAAGACGTTTTAAGGTGGCGGGAAGTTAAAGTTATAATCTCGAAGATTTTCATTTAAATAAATGTCTGTTAAGTCACTATCGCCGAATGATGCAACACAATGATTGAGCCTATGGCCCACTGATGAAAGCCTGCAGCATTTGCAGTATTACGACCCAGGTGTCGGCAGCGACTTTCCTGGAAAAATCACAAGCGGCGCACAGTTAGACTTTTAACAAGGCTTTTAACCCAACAGACTCGCTCTTCAACTCACCTGTGTGTGAAGCGGCGTGCTGTTATTTTAGGTCGCTGCCAGCATTGTGAGTAAACGGTTACTATGGCCGAACAAACAAAGAAAAGGTCAATAACTACAGATGAGGAAAGTGAAACTGAAACTTAAGTCAGGTCCAAAAACACACCTGCAATTACCGTTTATTGCCATAGGTGCTGTGAAAGACAACGAAATGGAAATCTCGAGATTACAACTTTAAACATATTAAATTTAAAATAAATAAAACATTTAGTTTTAAAACATTAAATGCGCTCATGCAGTACTTTCACTTTTGATTATGTTGTGTATGTTATGGTATGTATAGCCCATCAAACATGGTAGCTACAGCCAGCTGTCGGACAAAGGTGGGAACAAAGAGCCAATGCTGATTAGTCGCACCTTCCTCCCTGCTGTGGATTTCCATGATGTTAATGGTGTGTTTGTGTGTGGGCTGTTATGTGTGGAGATTACATTTATAAAGCAGTAATGGTAAAGAAAAACGGCATCATTTAGCAGTGCATAGTGTGCTATTTCTAACGTATTTTAGAGAGGAGACACATAATGTGCATCTTGTGTAATTGCACTGGATCATACTCTTTCACATGTAACACAGGGGTTACGGGCCTTTAAAGGACATTTTTCCAATCAGCATGTTATTATGTATGCTAAACAAACCTCTTATCACTCTCATCTCATAAAGACTCTAATTACCATTTAAGGTTAAATTGCAAACAAGCTGCCCCCATTTGCATATAAGTAAATCATATGGATTTTTTTGCATGGGGTGGTAATAGATTTTTTTTTTTCTTCATTTAACCCCATGTTAACGGAGAACTGTAACAAATGGGTGTTCAGTTTCTCCCCTCGACCTGCTGTCTGTGCCGTCAGCAGAAACAATTAGGCTTCCTTTGGTCAGACATGACAGTAAAATGGCTAATTACATTGTCTTCTTCTTCTGCCAGCATTCAGCTCAGCCAATTGTTGGACAACAAAATTAGCCGTCCAGTTCACCAAAGCTGTCTTGAGGAAATTATTTTGTGGGGGTGGTATATTGTGTGTGTATTGTGAGTGTTGGGACCACAAGTCAGCTGTAAAGCTTCATGTTGAAAATCAGAAAGCTTCTTAATGTAAATATAGATTTTTTTTCTTCTAAAATGTTATTTCCTGCTTTCTTTGAATTCCATTTCCCATCCCCAGTCTCTCTCTCATGCTGAATTTATGAGATACTCACAATTGCCAAGAAGGGAATTCCACACAGTGGATTGTGGGAAACAGACTTCAAATGTGTTTTAAATACAGACTGTGCTGTGGTAGTCTCTTTAAACTTTCTTTTCTCTCATGTCTAGCCTAATAAACAAAGCTGCCAAGCACCCAGCGACTTGCAAAGTCTTGTGTATTTTCCTTTTATGCAACTAGCATACTGTTGGATATGATTTTTTTTTTCTCAGCTTTGCTCCAACTGCAGTTCTGAATCAACCAGAACAAACTGTGCAAATAACCATATGTTGCTGAAATATTGAGGAGAACCACTAGTTGAATGAGATAGTTGCCTAAATTGCATTTTGGATTAATTTAGATTGAGATGATGAAACTTCAGTAAAGGCAGGTTGGCCCAATGGGAAGAAAGGATGATTTATTTTGGCACAGCCACCTCATTTGATTGAATGAATGAATGAAGAAACGCAAGTTCTAAGATCTCCAGATTACACATAACCATTGACTCAACAGCTTTGAAATGACTATACATATTTTAACATGCAAGTCGGGCATGTATCACTCTTTTCAGTAATACTAACGGACTCTTAGTTAATTGCCAAGAACTCAGAACATGGCAGAATTGCTAAAGAGAAGTGAGAACAAAAAACCCTCAGGTTAACCAAACTCCACTGTTGTGAACATCCATCACAATTTATAGACCACGTTTCAGGTTCAACTTTGACCTACTGTACCTGCCATAGTTGTGTGCACACAGTTTTTCTGTGCAATGAGGGATTATTACTGACATTTTGAATTCTGGTTTTACCTCCATAAAGGTGATTTATTATTCTTCAAATGGTTTTATTGGGTTTTCAAATATTTGTATAAACCTGAAGGCCCCAGGTTCCCTGGGTAGTGTATTTAAGCTTTTCCAACTTCAGATGAACCATCACCTCATCCATCCAACAGCTATGTAAAGGAGGAGGGATACATTTCCTACTGTATAGAGAGACGTCAGGCTAAGAGTGATGAGGAGGCCACAGTATCAGCCTGGGCTCTAGAGAAACTTGGTTTTGGCTCTACAGCCTCATTACACAGGTACAACATTTTTTTTAAAAAAGCCCAGATTAAAACCTGGAAATGGGTACACTGATCAAATTCTGGATGAAGTTAAGAAAGCCTACCTCTAGGCAAATGTAGTCTATGAAAATGAAACCGGTTTAGATGATTTGGCTAAACTGTTGGCTTGTTCATAACCTGTCTGATTGCCTCACTGCTTGTTAATTGCCATTTTCTCAGATCTCAGCAGTTACTTTGGTGAGTAACGTGTTGCCGTGGCCAAAAGAAACAATGGCCAAAACTACAAGAACAAGTTCTAATGGTCCACAATTGCCCTTTAAATGCTGTTGCTTTCTACTTGATTTCAAGATTTCTACTTGAACTTTACATTTTCAACCAATTTAGTCCAGTTTTAACATAGACATCAAGACAGCTTTTGATTAGCAAATCACCAAACCAGTGCTTAATAGGAACTCCCACTTCGCTTCTTTGTCTTTCTAGATAAGAGCATCTGCTAAATGTCTTGCATTGATTGTTACTGTAATAAGGATTTTCTGTAGTGGTAAAGGCAGCGTACGCAGACTTGATCCAGTCTGATGGGCCGTGTTTCAGCTCAAAACTACACATACTGTGACTCCGTGTTTTCCTCTGACCTTTCTGGAAGCTCTTTAATGACACGGAGCTCATACCCTGCTGAGTATGGATCTCCCTCAACGAGGGAATGTTTTGCGGTGCTTTGACATTTAACCTTTGCTTACATCTGCTCTGGTCCATCGGCTGCCAAATCTGCTGATATCATTGATTTTTGTGTCACATGCAAGCTCGGTATGTTAACTCCTGGTCACTTAGACATCCCTCTCAAAAGATCTCATTTAGCACTTTCTCCTGACATGTAAAGTGGCTCCTGAACTTTGTGCCTTTCTGTTCCTTTCTGTTCTGCCCAAAGTTTGCTGACTGTGCTGGTATGATTATCTCTAAAGGTAAAGTGAAGAGGATGCAGTTGTTTTCGCTGTGTCAGCTGATAAAGCAAGCTGCTCAAAACAAACTTGAATGCCATAAGTCACTGCATTCCTCTTTATTACACAAAAAATACAAATTCTTGAATTCTTATATACAGGTAATATCAGGAATGTCATTATGTGTGTGTGTGTGTGTGGTGAAATATTTTTCAGGCACACTTTTGCAGTCAAAAATCATCATCAAGTGGATTTTCATTTATATTATTGAAAGGAAGACATGAGCCTTGGAGAGATCAGACATGCTCCTTTTAGCCTGCAAGCCTCTGTGTGGGCTGGACAGTGTGTTGATTGACAACTTAGCTGGCTGGGGCACCAGACACATTGTGACAAATCTGCCAGCTTCCAAGGCAGTATTTGTTAGCAATGGTATAGAGGAATATAACCACACCATTTAGCATCTAAAATGACTAATGGAGACATTTGCTGCTAAGTTTTTAAGCTGTACACTGTTAGGAGTGCAATTTTCCACAGGGGATGTTTGTTTGGTTGCTTGTTCCGCAAGCCGAGGTGCAACACAATTCACCCATGTCGGCAGATAATAAGAAAGCATTAGTTAGAAAGGTAATGTGGGTTGCAGTTCAGGGATTGTGGTTCTAGTGTTGTCTCAGACTGTGGTGTGGCTGTTAGTTAGCTACATTTGTGGCTATTTGATTTGGTCACATAGTATTCCCTTCACACACCATAGAAGGAAAATCAAAATGTTGGTTTTAAATTACGTAGCAGTAGGTTGCACCATCAAAGGTATTTTTTTCGTCATCTGAAACGACATGTACAATTTTCCCCTCCCAAACCTTCCATTTTGACTTTTCCATTAGGAAATTATTTGCATTAGGACAGCTACATGACCTAATCAGAGAAACGTTGGGGTTGGAGAAACGCAAGGCCGTCCATTGATAGAACTGTGACGTTTCTGCTTTATGCAAATGCATGTAAAATTAAGCGATTGGCCTCTCTCTGTCTACGTCTGATGAAGCTGGATAAACTTAGACTGAAGGCAAATAAATGAAATGTGCAGAAGTGTTGTTTTTATTGTACTACAGGCATCACGTCTTCTGTAGAAACTCGTGTTCACTTCGGCTCGTATCCTTTTTATTCCACTTTTGTTATCACGTTTTGAAGCGAGGCTGTTTGACATGCATTAGATGGTTCTGTCCATTTACACTCTATCAAAATAAAAGCCCGGGCCCATCTATCCACAAATGCTGCTGTTATGGATATAATCTAGATAGATCTGTCTGCCTCAGTTGCCATGAATTGAAGCAATTTTCTGATCCCGTCGTGCCAAAAGCTTGCAGCATACTGAAGTGTTTTTTTCTTCTTAAAGAAAGTTTACGACAATTTCTTGCCCTCAAGTTTCAACAGACGTGTATGGTGGTGTAAGATGGAAAAACATATCCAAAGGAGTGTGTATAGGCTCGTTTCCTGCATACAGATTTGTACTAAATCTTACACAATGTTACAACCCAGAACTCTAGGGGAAAGGTAAACAACATAACGCAGATTTAAGGGAGTAAAATAAATCAGTTTATGGTTTAGATGATGATCAGGGATTTACAAACTTAAATAAACCTCATGCAGAGAAAACTGGAGCGAAGCAATAAAGGGAAGAGGAGTTTTGGCCATTGTTTCTGTCGGTTATTATGAACGTTGTACTCACCAAAGTAATTGCTGAAATCTGGGAATGCGACATTACTCAAGACGTCCAACGGGGTAGGAAACACAAGAAGTCTGCAATAAAGTCTGCAAGAAGTCTGCAATTTCTGCAATAATTACACGGTATCCACTATTACTATTAGTTAAGTTGGTTCATAATTTACTGTGGCTTTCGTTTTCTCTTCCAAAAACCTGTCTCACCACTCCTGTTTCTTACGTACTTTAACTTTTGAACAATGTTGCATTAAGTAAAGTTAAGTTTGGTAAATGAAAACTACCTAAGATTAGGAAAAGATAGAGGTCATGGTAAATTTCATAAATTTTATATGATTTAATCGCTCTACAGACTATAAAAATATGACCTTTAATAACTACAATGTAAACAGTTACAAAAGAGTCTTGTTCCATTATCACAGCACTAGCCCCTTGCGATCACAGATGGCCCCTGTGGATCCATCACCTCAGTGTTCTCCATCTCCCTGCCCCTGTGTCGAGCCTTCTCTTATTTCTATTAAATGCTTCGATGGGAGTTACAAGCCACTCAATCATTTCCTTCCTCTTTGATCGAAGCTGATGGAAAAAAAAACGAGCCCTTATTGTGCTGGGACTCTGGGGTGAAGAGGCTGGACCCTTGGGGGTCAGCTGCAAGCTCACACAGATATTACATCATGTTTATTTAGGAGGAGGTGCAGACTCATCCCCAGCCATATGTGCCAGTGTCCTGCAGGATGACTTTGATGTTGACTACCTACTGCCCTGCTGCTTCCCCCAGGGTCAGATACAAGTGAAGCTTCCCCAGGGTCAGATACAAGTGAAGGCCATAACTTCTCGCAGATTAAAGCTGCTAAACCCCCTTCATCAGGGGCCAGCGATGCTATTGGCTGCCCTTTGACCTTTGACCTGTCCCATGAGGGCTGAAAAGAAAAAATAAAACCCCTGTTAACTGTTGTTGTGGAGGGACGAGCAGCAGCATGACTTTGAAGCAAAGGTTGATATGAAAGTATCAAGTCAGCGTGAGACCTGTTTCTGTTTTTATCCCTTTCTTTCCGTCTCTCTCTGACCATTTCTCGCTGTCAAGGTGATGTTGCCGGGCAACAGCCAAAGGGAAATAGGATTCGGCATGGCAAGGTCAAGACTGAATGCCTCACACATCTCTCTCTCCCTCACACATACACACACACACAACTCTGGCAGCGAACCTTGAGCTAGATGCTGCAAATCCCCTGAAATCCTCCTTGACTTTTTATTTTCATCTGATTCCGAGCATCCCGACTCTTTGCCCTGCCTTTATCCATCTCAGACATTGCGTTTCTCCAGCCACCGTAATAAAGGAGGTGGGGGGTGTCTGACGGGAGGTGGCAGCCGTCTTAACGTGCCAGGAGACCATCTTGCTTTCCCCTTGCGGAGGTGTGGAGGGATTACCGTGCTGACCTTGAGTGGACATGGGTCACAGAGACAATCACTCTGTTGTTTGGTCATTACCCAGTCAGGCTTTGATGGTGGTGATTGTAAAAAGGTGAAGTGCGAAGATAGTTTATGGGGGTCATTGAGAAACAGTTTGGGGAGTATGACTCCGGTATTAGTGTCAGGATTATGAAATTTCATTGCTTGTGGATGTTGGTGGAGTAATTTGAATGTGCTGTGGCTTTCTGAAACTTATATAGTGCATTGGGTGCACGCGGTGACTGGCTAACATGCAGCACGATGGTACTTTTTTAGTTTATCTGATCCTTTCACTTGCACAGAATTTTGTTTTTATAATCTTTTTTGCTTGTGACCCCTCGTTGCAAGTTGCATCTGTATACAATTTTCTAAACAAATACATTGCTTTTAGGTGATGAAATAGCTTCAATAGAAGCAGGTTTGTTTGCTCTCTGCAGCCAGTGTCTGTACTCAGCCAAAGATTGTTTATGAGATAAAAGAAGCACTTTGTGGACTGAACGTTTCTGTATTTCCACAACCCCAACAGAGTGATAGATCTTCTCTCGAGCTGATGGCTACACATTAATCTCAGTGCTTCAGTGTCTGTGCTTACAACTGCACTTTCTTTAAGTAGGTCTGAAACATTGTAAGCGACCAAATTTTATTCTTTTAACCAATGTCTTGGTTTCTGATGTCAACTTTGATGTTGGTGCAAAACGGCACCTGTTATGTTTTGATGTCACACCCGAAAGCGATCCTGAGAAATGCAAGTAAAATCCATTCCAGATGGGCGTGAGCTTGTAGTGTTGGCTTGGAGCAGCTAGTCCTTTGCTTACATCCAAAATAAACTGTAACCATTTCCATTTCATTCATTCTTTAATCTTCCAGAGTAAGGTGCTCCGAGTGAGCAGACAGGGGTTTCAATTTTGCGCAAAGAAAGATCAAAAAGACGCATAGCTGTTGATGAGGAACAAGCCTGTGACATTTAAGCTTTCACACGCCGACCCTTTCAACTTGATGCTGTTATTTTTTTCCGGTGCAGGTATTTAATTTGTCTGGCAGGTATGCAGGAAGAGGAGCGGAGCAGGGGGGGAGCAGGGAGGCCTCATGGGCATCAGGCAGGAGGGTAAACAAGCTTCAAAGCCCCAGCAGAAGCCTCAGATTTGACCCAGGGTGAAGCACGACTCATTAGTTACATGCCAGGCAGCATCTGGAGTAATCACACCGAACATCATGGACTATATCACTCTGAACTCGACACACACGTGCTAACAGGGCATTGCGTTTAGGCATAATGTGCTTTTTAAATGGATAGAAACCACCTCCAAAAGACATCTATACATCTATACTCTATACTTTGTTTAATCTGAGAGATAATTAGTGAAAATAGAGAAATTTCACTGATACTTTTAAATTCAACAACTTTTGTTTAAACTCCTGTTTAAACCCTCCCAGCCACACAGTCCTCAAGAGTAAGAATCAAAAGGTGCAACAAAATACATCAAGGTCTCTCTATTTCTTTTCTCTCTGCTAGATTTCACTTTATTGAATGAAGTTGCATGGAATTTCCTTGCTGATACATGCAACTAAAGGCACTTCTCCTGCAAGATGACAACACAGCATTTCTCCAAATTCATGTTTTAAATTAGATTTTTGTCCAGAGCTACAATCCATTTCAGCTTTATTGAGAATATTTGCTTCCCGGGAACAACCTCCATACTCCACATAGATCAGATAAACCTGGTTGTACAGTGTACCTGAGGCACTTGCACAGGAATCCATCAACACATTCTCTTATCATCAGAGGAAATCATTGATTTATTACAGGCGGAGAATACTGTCCTTGTCAAAACGCGCCGACCCGTCCCGCTATCACTTTGATCATGTAATGACAAAATATGGTGATGAAAACCTCAAAAGGTGTCGCGTGTCCGCCTACTGCCAGAGACCTCACGGCTGAGACCATCATTCCCTCCGACGGCTTCTCTGGTCGTCCGATGATGGATAACCGGACGGCAGATGTTTCAGGAAGTAGCCCATTGATAACAGTCCCAGAGGAGCCCCCTGATTGGAGTTCATCATCCCTCCCCCTTCCCCACCAGCCCATCCATCACTGGCTGAAATTGGAAGCTGCCCTTGAGTGTCAGCGACCAAGTGTTGATGGAATAGGTGCTGATGAGATGCACTGATTTGAGTGCTGCGCAGTATCCTGACAGCTAAACGCCCAAAATGTAAACTGTGCATCTGTGTGCCCTGATGCTCTCAGTCATAGCAGTCCCAGATGCTCTGACACAATGTACCAACATGTGTGGACAAGCTGGACCTTTCTTTGCAGTTTCACGCATTGGCAGCTGCAACTGCTAGAGAAAAGGACGAAACACACAGGATACATCATGTGGTGTTTCCTCATATGACACACTTGACGCCTACATCCGGCGCAGGATGTGCCGCACATTCAAAAGGAAAGTCAAGCTGATGACTCAAGTGAGTGCTTTTTCTGGGGCTTTAATTGGTGCGGACATTGGGAAATGGGACAGTGGAGTATCCTGATGCTGTGCAGCATGTTTCAATTTATGCTCCATTTGTGTATGTCATACATAGTTCACCCTAAAGGGCACTTTTTGTAAAAGTCTAACTTCAACACCCACATTTCCTATACTGTATCAATATCAATATAAGCCAACCTGGCTATGGTCTAACAAAGGATGAAATATTTAATATATTTGCTTTCTGCAGATGGACTTTTGCTTTGACACGTTGTGTCGACAAAGACAAAAACATCCTCAACATCAGGATTTCATCTGGACCAAAACAATGGGCAAAGCTACATGTGCCTACTAGGGGGGATGAAATTCACTTCTCCATTTCAGCTTTATATTTTTATTTTGGCCAGTGAGAGGGTGTGGCCCAAGTATCTCCCCAATGGTCCTCTTGTTCCCCCAAGTACCTTTCTGGTTACCAAAGTGTCCCTTTGGTTAGATCAAGGATCCCTCTTGTGCAAGCTTAGGGCCAAATTAAACCAACACTGATCATAACGCTGTGGTGGTTGTGGTCTTCCTTTTTACTTTTGCTCCCGCCCTTTAAGAGAGTTTTACCACACCACTGCGCTGAATTGCCATTTTATTGGGTGGAGTGGTTACCAGAGTTTTGGCTTGTGACCATTTTATTGTCGAGTAATCCCTACTCATGACCACGTGCCACAGATTGCATGTGTCTATGAGCTGCGAGCAGTTTAACTGGATTGATGTTCCCTTTTTTATTTTGTACTTTTTTATTTTGTACTTTTTTTTTTCTGAGTCGACCACTCAGATATGTCTTGTGACCCCTCGGGGGGTCCTAACCAACCACTGATCTAATACAAAAACCATGCAACAAATCCTTTGTAAAGCCTTTAATGTTCAGTTTTTGTCAGAGAGGTGCTGATTCAACTATGAGGTCATTTTTGAAGCCCTAGGTAGTGCATGTGGTGGTGGTGCATTGTCCACATTCACTGCTATTGATGGGCTGATGTTACAGTACTGGCCACACTGTTAGACTGAAATGTGACCTTTTTGGTATTGTGTACAAAGGCACCACACACTAAAATGCTTATCACCAAAAATGTCATGAAAATAAGAAGCATGAACTAAGAAACTCCAGGATTACCAGTGTAAAAGAGTCTTGCCAGGTAGATAATGTTGCCTTTACAAGCAGACAAAGAGATCTGCCCTTAGTGTGCTGCTGTTGTTCGTATTTTCAGCTGCAGTGTCTTCTGAGCCTGTCGGCGGGGTGCAAAAAGCATTCAGCTCTGAAGGATTTGAGAAACAGTGCAATCGTCCTGAATTTAAATGGGTTCAGGGCCCAGCGTACAGATGGCTGCGTACACAGCCAGATACAGCGTTCAATAGTTCAGAACCCGCTCTTTTCCCTCTCTAATCACACCCTCTCTTTTTCTCATTGCTGTCTTTTGCGTCCTCTTTATCACTCTGCTTCTTTAAACACCTTGTGCATGTACACTCGCAAAACACATCCAGAGGCACACACCGTTTTATTCTTTTTCATTCTCTCGCTGTCTCTCCCACCCTCACCCAGTGTTGCCTCTCTTTCTCTGTCTAACATCCCCCTTTTTCCTCTCCCCCCTTCCTATTTCCCCAGTACTGAGGAACGAGATAAAGAAATCGTTTTTCTTTCACCGCCAATCAGGTCAGCACAATTACACAAACCAGCAAACATGCTTCTCTCTTTGTGTCTCTCTAACATGCCCTCTCTTTTCCTCCCCTCCTCCTTTTTCAAGTTTCCAAACACTGAGAAACGAGATGAAGAAATCACTTTTCGAGGAAGGTGCAAAGGCACAAACTAGCAAGCATATGCCTTGAACTCTACCTCCATCCACCATTTTCTTCGTCTGTCACCCTTAGCCTTTTGTTTGTTCTTCTTTCTCAAACATGCACATGCCTCCGTACATTACCTCAAACAATTATTTTCTTTGCTTCTCATTGCGGCACAAACTCAAACTGTGGAGATAAAGCAGTCCAGACGTTCACGTTTCACCTAACAAAATCTGACACAATGAGAGAATGTGTCGCTGCAGCACACCAGAGTGATAGATTAACACCAAAGTACCAGATTAAAACAAATGGGGGCCAGTGAAGGCTTCCAGACATCTCAGATCTCATCTGATGTAACAGGCCACCCGGGGAACCAGATGCCGGGAATATGAAATGTGCTCAGAGAGGGCAATTCCACTTCTCACTACGTGCAGTGTTGCACATTTTTCAAGGCCAGCGTCATGCATGCCAAGCTGTGTGTTACTTTGTGTCACCTTGATGTCTTCAGAACTGGCAATCTAACTGGTACTAAAGGGTAGCACCGGCTTCGCTCATGTATCTTGCAGTAAACCACAGATTTGAATCAACTCTCCAGTATGGTCAGGTATGGCATAAGTGTCAACAAAACAAACAACGAAATTTCACAAATCCATAACTTTCATTAGCATGGTGGAGTGTCATACTACTAAATAAAACATGTACTAGCATATACACCCCCAATAATTTACAGACTTGCTACAGTATCCTTTAACTCCCTGTTTTTTACGGTTGACTTTCATTTTTCTGTGAAAATAACATCCGTGCAAACCAATAATTTCACAATTTACTTGGTCTGTTCTGCAGCAGTTTTCATGGTGGTCCTTGGATTTGTTTGTTTCTTGCCTGGCGTGAAGGGGTAGACATTTAATCCAAACAAGTTAATTAGTGGGGAGATAGCATCGGCGCAAACGAGCATAATGAAATAAACACTGTCCTAAAAGAAGAGATTAGCAATTAAGCTATTGGAGCGCAGAGTCATTTATGTTCCATTGTGCTGTCTTTTAATGTGGCACAGTAATGAATACTGCTCCTGCCTTTATGTCTGTGTGTGTGTGTGTGTCTGTGTGAAGTATGAATGTGTGCTGTTGGGTAATAATAACCCACTGTCGCCTATTTGTTTACCAGCCTTTGTTTACTGAAGGACAGTATGGCTGTCTTCTCTTTAACAGCTACAATTCTGACACTCAGTGTACAAACTATCCTACACTTCCTGTATATGAGATGATGTGTTTATATTAGACAGAGAGAGCTATGGGTGATCTTATTGAGTTTATTGTCCCACTCAGTACACTGTTGTGAAGTATGGCTGATTTAAATAAATGGTAGTTTGAGAGGTGGTTTCTGCCTGTATTTATTTGACTCACTAAAGGCAGAAAGGGTGTGTGTGTGTGTGTGTGCGTGTACAGTATACTGTATATTTGCCTCTGCACACATATTTGTGTCCATATGTGTGTGTGAAATTCCTGCACACGCACGTTGTATATACAAACCTCTGTCACACATTCCTCATATCCTTTTGCAAAACCCAGACAAAGTTCACGTGTTTTGCGTCCTCCATGTGTCTTGCATCTGCCCCTGTGTGTACAGTGTATTACATTCATGCACACACACACACACGCGCGCGGGAAACACACACTGCTCTCGGCTGCATGTGTGTGTGATCCATCTGGTCTGGTCTAGTTTTCTTATAGAGCGGCTGATGAATGGAGAGCGGAGGGCTCTACAGCGACCAGGACACATGACAACTCCCCCTCGACTTTATCAGCCACAACACTGTTCATTCCACGCATCTATCTATCTGTCCAGGAGCGGCCAGGGAAGTCATTAACCCAGCAGACCCTCTGGGTTCCTGAACGCCACTGACGAGAGAGAGAGAGAGAGAGAGAGAGAGAGAGAGAGAGAGAGATTTGTCTTGAGTTTTGAAAGAACAATCGGTTTATCTGTAACCTTATCTCTTACAAAATACAGTATGTTGTTATGATACAAGTTTTTCTTTGCCAAATACATTTTAGAGGAAATATAAATACAAACTGGATTATGTTCAAATTGATACTGGTGATGACTGGTGTTTACAGCCTGTTGATAAAGGTGCCCTGTGGAGTTTTCTTGTAAACAAAGTTATTTTTACATTCAGTGTTCCTCACCAAAACGAACTGTGTATATCTTTGAGGTCTAAAAACATGCTGAATGCATTTCCTTCCTTACACAACACTTGCCTAGTCGTGTATTTTAAATAAGTATTTTAATTCCAGCATTGTTTACATCAATGTTTACTTGCTGGCAGTCTTCTTATTTCCTGCCTTTGCTGACGTATTGCAGCATATCTTGGCGTGATACTGCCACGTGTTAATCAGCGGAATGGTGTGAATCCACTGGCAGGAATGTGTGTCACGTCCCATCATCTCAACGTCAACGCTAAGATAAGATTAAGATTCCTTGCATCTTGCCCTCTCGATGAAGGCAGGCTTTTTGTATAGCCTTTGAGTGTGGCCATTAGGAACGGGCATAAATATTTTTACCTTTTTAGATGTGGTCAGACGACACTTTGTACAAACTAGTTTGGAGTGTACTGAGATCTGTAGGCTACTAAATTATTTAAAGTGAGGGAAAGATAATGGATTTTGTTTTAAATACTGCAAAAGTCAAAAGTCGTGTCCCGTAATTCAAGTCAGTGTTGACTTTTTCAATATTCAGCCAAACCCACAGTCTTTCCTGAACTTGAACCGAGTGCTTTGTGTTCCATAAAAGTACCCATAAAGATATGAATCATGCTTTAGCTGCCAGCAGTGGATATTGTAACAAAAAGCAAATTAAATATACTGACAGTGAATGTTTTGCAAATACATTCAGTATGAGCATTTGCAGATACGCTCAGTATGAATGTTTATTTAAAAAAACAACAACAATGTAATTCAGCCCAGCATAATACTTCCTAAAAAAACACACCTGCTAATGCAAATTAATTGTGCATCAATATCATTTTTAGAAGACAGGATTTGGCATCTTTTGCACCCCTCAGAATTCTGCATTCACGCCGTGTGCAGGTGTGTCTGTGTTATACACATGAATGTAGGAATGTATGTGTGCATATATGCTTTTGCACTGGCTGTCTCTGTGTGCTTATCTAATCTTTCAGTGGCTTATTTTAGAGTATTTGTGCCTGTGTGTGTGAGTCCATGTCTGAATTCATGCTGTGTGTGAGTTTGCATATATAGTGGCTGTCTCTACCTGCTTATCTGAGGCTTCTGAGGTATATTTTACGTTAAAATATGCAGTAAGTCTGGATGTGAATATTTCTTTGTCTCCGTGTCTCCTGTGTTGTTTTGGTGTATTTAAAAAGGCCAATTCACATTAATAAACATGCACATTGTAAAAAAACATCAGTATGAATGTGCAGCTGAACAGCTAATTTTCACCCATAATCCATAAAACGATCTTTCTGTTTGCATTTCTGCAGATTTACATCACTGTTTGTTTGCTTGTTCATCACTGCATGTGTATTTCATTCTGAAAATATGGCTTCATGTTGCATGTGTGCATACATGTGCATGTAACTGACTCAGTGAGTCTGTGTCCTCCCATTCAAGGTGTATACACGTGTGTATTCAGGTGTATACGAACATAAGAGACAGTTGCCCCGGCAGGAGTCATCTCTCATGTCTCCCTCCTAAACAATAGCCTATTGTGACACACAGGCAGACTGACAGATTCAATATAGCCCCTGCAATAGAAAGCAGATTAAGTCACTGCATCATTGCTTACGGCTCCTTTTAGACGCCATTAATTGCCTTCATCATTGGCAGCCATTCTTTAGCTTGAAGTAAAGAGGTTTAAGAAAAATGAGCGCTTAAGCGAGAGTGGATATCGCCATTTCAAAAGCGGTGGCTGAGCTCATTTACTGTCAGTCTATGAGGGACTTGTATTGTTTGGGGTTTGTTTTTACCGCAATGATAAAATAATGAAAGTGATAAAGTATTTCCTTTATAATATAAAAGTATCACTTTGCAGTAATAAAGTGATAGAACAACAAGGGCGTGTAGAGATAAAAGAAAATACATAAGTGCAGGTGAGACAAAAGTTACAGCAGTTATAAAACTTTCAAAACAAGCACATCAAGATGGCAGCCAGAGATGGTGATGTTTTATCATGACGCGTTATAAATGTTAAACTTGCTCCTCGTCTTTAGCTTGAGGGCAAACTGCCTCAATAAACCCCTCTTTATTTATACAAAATTCCCTGGTGGATGAAACACATACTACGTTGTTCTCCTAACAGAAAAAGAGCAACTCGGGGGAGAGATCGAATGCCCTCTGCTCACATTTTTTTTTTTTGAGTCACTTGACTGACTCAGTGCTGCGACAGTTTTTGGCTGTCGGTCCCTTTGTGATTTCATTGCTCTGGGATTCGGTGTCATTCCTGGCGAGTTTCGTCAACTGTACTCCAGAACACGAGGCCGCAAAGGGACTATCATTCTGCCTGACTCTGAGTCAAACTATGCCAAAGTTCATCCAGTGACATGAACTTTGAGTGTTTATGAGAGGAGTTAAGCAAGCTCTGATTTCTAAATTCACATAAATATTTGGTGTCTCTGTATTCGGTGAACTGTGCAAGACTCGTAGACATTTCAATACCCAGTCCCTGAGTTTTATTGACACAAGGAAACCAAAGAGTTTTTTGGTTTGTTTTTTTTTTGCTTTTATGACCAAACAGTGGAATGTACCTGTTTTTTAGTCACCTGGCCTCAGTCCAACTGAATGTATGTTTCACTTACAGAAGACCAGACTGAAGGCAAATGACCATGAAACAGGCAAGAAGTGCAGATTGCTGCAGTACAGGCCTGGCTGAGCATCACCAGAGAATATACTAAGTTTCTGCTGATGTCTGTGAGTGGAAGACTTCCGACCATCACTCACTGCAAAACATCTGACGCTGAATATTTAACATGTAAACTTTTCTCTAGGGTTACATTTCCTTTTCATCTGATGTGGATATAAACATCTCAAATTATAGGATCATACTAGCGGTTTCGTATGTCTGTGGTACTTATTTCATTTTATTTTTATCAAACTGTTCACATATGAATTTTACATAAAGTCAGAAGTCCAGACCAATGGACCAATACAAATAAAAGTCAATAAATTGTCCATAACATAACAAAAACTTAATTTATTCAACTGCAGATCATACAAATAAAGCAATATGAATTCTGCCAGCTTGACCTAGTGGTAGAAATGGCCCTGTTTATCTGTAACCAGAGCATTTAACCCGTGCACAAGAGTATGTTAGATCAGAGGCACTGATCCAGGTGTTCATTGGTCAAGCAGCTGCCATTTTAGTGCAGGTTTAGTGCTGGACTGTGGGAGAATGACTGCATATTTCTCTCTTAATTTCACTTAAATTCTCTCTTCTCTTTTTCATCTTTGTCATGATAATGACACCAAACCTTCAAACACAGTCATTAAAATGAAGAGTATAAATAGTAGATGATGTGTATTTAAAGAGCTAACGCTTGCCAACACTCAGTTATGATCCATTTTAACAGCTGACAGTTGGCACTTCCAACAACAATACAGACTGCACTGTATATAGTTTTTGTCCCTTACACACTGTCTTCTATTGCTGCCGCTGCCAGTCCATCTATCCATATACAGCACATATCCGCTGTATATACCAAGCTCACACTCGGGCATGCTCACCCACTTCCGAGAAGCATCAAGCTGAGGAGCGGGATGATTGCACTAGATGAATATATTTCTGCAAACTTTTTCTCCGAACAGTAAATTGGAAGACTTGGGCATCAGGCTGAGCTGCACTTTTATGATTAATGGCACTACTTTGTGAAGCACTCCATGGAGCAAATAACCACGGTAGCAAAGACGAGTGCTGTTAATGCTGTGGAATGCACTGCAGGAGCTTAAAAACTGCAACAGCTCTAAGAGCGTTTTCAAACCTGGAGTCCGGTTCATTTGATCTGGACCAGAGTAAAAAATAAATATAATTGTGGCATCTTAGTTCTGAGCTGGTTCATATTCTGACTTTTTACAAACGAACCAAAAGGAGTAAACATGAAGTTATATAGATCGAGTTTTGGTGATGTCATCCTGCATCATCAATGCTACATGGACCCACGCGAGGAAACCAAATTCCGCTAACTGACTGCAAGTCATGCTGCACTTCAGGGTTTCGTAAGTCTAGCCTATATTTATGTTCTCTGGTGTCACAAAGAGCTCACAAAGACATAGCTGATTATAAGTATAATTAGTATTATTAGAGGGTAGAGACGAGAGGAAAGCCAGCCATCTTGTACAGCAATATTTCGGGGGGGGGGGATTACTNAAGATCCCCCTGGGTCTAGACACTGGTGGTGGTGGTGGTGGTGGTGAAGAGATGAGGAGAATGGCTGGAGATCTGGACAGAGGTGCTGCAGAGCAGGGTTTGATAAACTTGGTGGATGGAGGCCTGGGAGCCGGATGTGAAGAGAATCGGAGGTGACTGGGGTGGAGGAGGGTCGTCTAAATTCGCACTGTAATGACAGCTGACAGCAGCAGAGAGGAGAGCGGTTTTAAATTTGACAGCAGCGAGATGATTGGTTGAGGGAGATCGTGTCAGAATTTGGCTGGTTAAACAGGAAGAGTAAACGCCTACAATCAGCTGACAGAGTTTGAGCAGGAGGAGGGGGAAAGAGAGAAATGTGAATGAATGAGTGCCTAATAAGTCTTCCTGATTGAACTTACGCTAGCTTCATGTGTGGCGTACACCAAGAGAACGGTACAGGCTTGAATGCTTGACCCCTACAGTGAGGGGATCTGGTGGCTCTGTTATGCTGTGGGGGGTGTTTTGCTGGCATGGTTTGGGTCCACTTGTCCCCTGAGAGGGAAGGGTCACTGTAAATTAATACAAAGTAGTTCTGAGTGATCACCTTTATCCTATGATGAAACATTTCTATCCTGATGGGAGTGGTCTCTTCCAGGATGACAATGCCCCCATCCACAGGNCCTCCAGTAGAGTTCAGAGACTTGGAGAATCAATGCCAAGGAGCACTGAAGCTGTTCTGGCAGCACGTGGAGGCCCAACACCTTGCCAAGACACTTTATGTTGGTTTTTCCTTTAATTTGTCACCCGTCTGTATATCCGAACAGTTCAATCAGCAGATGGATTTATAAGAAGTTTATTTTTTAAATCAAAACAAAATCTAATCCATGTATTGGTCTAGTTGCTTTCAGACCACAAATGAACCACACCAGAGTCTGCTTGGAAGACCCCCTTTTCAAGCGGTCTCGGTCGGGTCGTTTGGTCCGCACCAGAGTTTGATTGACAGCTTTCACACCACCCCAAACAAGCCGCACTAACCGGGCAAATTACCAGAGTTTAACTAAGTGTAAAAGTGGATGGAAGGGGCTGCAGGGAGAGGGAAATATCATATCATTATGTTCATCATGGCAGGGATGGAGGGACAGAGGGATATTCATGTAACACCCTGAAGCATTGGTTGTGGTTGTGAGCTGAAAGGGAACTCAAGAATTTGAACGCTGAAGTGCCAAAAAGTTCCTTTTTCCCCTCCACTGGCATCCAGTAAGCTCATTTTTATTCCATTCCTCCATCAACTTTTAATGTGCTTGGCACTGGTTTGTTTTGTTCCAAGGCTTCGACCAAATTCATTTTACTGAAGGCTACATGAGCTGCTACGAAGTTCATTCAAATTTAATCGATGCCAATAATGGCACTATGATTTTTATGTAAAAACACACCCGTCTTATCAGGCCAAATCCCATAGTTGGGGTAAAAGCAACAAGTGAGCACCGCATCCAGGAAATGTTGGACTCCCTAACGATGTGAGAACCTCTTCAATGTTTCATAATTAAGTTCACCAGTGTGCAAAATTAACAGCTTCGTGATCTCCTCCTTCTGCCCTCCTTTTAAGTTTATCCTTGTTTCCGTAGCAACCAATTTTATCTTTTCAATTTTTAACTTGTTACCTTATGTATTATAGCTAAAGGAATAGTTCGACATTTTGAAGCACACTCTTATTTTCTTTCTCTCAGTGAATTAGATGAGACGATTCATGCCACTTTTATATTTGCTGGTCAAATATGAAGCTACAGCCTGCAGCTGGTTACCTTAGCTTAGCATAAAGACTGGAGACAGGGAGAAACAGCTAGCCTGGCTCTGTCTGACAGTTTGACAGGTCACTAATTAACATGTTATCTCATTTGTTTAATCTAAAATGTCGAGTTGTGGTTTTACAGGAGGTTATGGAGTCTTGTCATCATTATGTAATGTGTTAACTAGTGAGCCTTACTGTGTGTTCAGAATACCGGTGACAATGCAACAGGCGATAAGTCATTTTCGATGGAAGCCAGAAACATAAAGCTACAAACTGACGCTCAACACTTGATGCTGCGTGACGGGCGTGACGCACTACAAATCAAAGTTGAGCTGGCCTTGCGGTGAAACATCAACCAATCATATGTTTTTTTTTCACCATTTCTACTCCCCTTCTGTCTCCCCACAATCCTATTTCGTTCCAGAAGAAAAATTTGTTCTTGCCGTTCCCAGTGCTATTTAACCCTACCCCCTTTTTTTTTACTGCGACACTTGAGCAACACGCTTGGCCGTTCTGTAGCTTTGTCGCTCATAGTGTGAACATACCATTAGAGGTGCTGGTGGGCAGATTTGTTACCTTGCTGCTGGCTGTAGCTTCATATTTACCATACAGACATGAGAGTGGTATGGATCTTTTCATCAAACTGTCAACAAGAAAGCGAATGAGCATATTTCCCAAAGTTTTGAATTAATTCCTCAACAATCAGTACTAAGATTCTAGTTAATTTTTGTTTCAGTGACTTAGTACAGGCACATACTGTATTTGTTGTAGAGTTTCACTGTTCATTCAGTTATTTCAGGTTTTAAAGTTTATTTAAGCTACTATTAAGTCTTTTTCTCACTTCTGTTTCACTGGCTTTATTTGACTTTTATGGCTTATGGTAAGTTGTTTCAGTGTCCTCTTCTATCTTTGTTCCATTATTTCCTCGGATTTGTTCTTCAGCTCGTCCTTACATGCAGTGTGTCATGCAGGCCTAACACAGTCAGTCAGTACCAAGATTAATTTGATAGTAATCTGGCTCAGAAGCCTTTGCTGGTAGTGCAAAAAATCCATTTGGCAATAACAGTAAGGATTTTGGAAGTCGTGCTGCTAACATTCTTCTGTTGATGGCAGAGCCAAGATACCTCTGTGAAACTCAGTCCAGGTTGTCTCCCTTGCAGAAAATCATCATCTTTTCGCCTTCAGATGGAATAGAGCGAGAGATATCAAGGGACTTAAAACCTGTCAGCTCCTTTAACTTCTCTAACATGCCCGCTGAATTACAAAGCAGCCATCTTGGCTGTGGACAAACCTAAGCGAAGAGCAGAGTGGTGTTGAGTAAAGTGAGAACCAGCGAGCAGCTATTCCCTTATTCTTTTTCATCCATATTAAACGAAATGAGAGCAGAGAAACCGCTGTAAGAGGTGGATGGATGTTCTTTCCACCTGCAGCGCGGAACATGCCGACTGTTGAAAATAACTATTTACAAAAAGCCATTTGGATTCAGCCTCAGACTCTGGCTATTTGATGAGACGCTGACCCCCCTGGTGACATGAGAACATCATTTTATGTTGCTTCTCTCATTTCAGCCTCTTTACTGCAGAAAACACAGTCTGGGGTCTGATGGAATCTGTAATGCAGTGTGTGTATGTTTCTGTGAATATGTGTGTGTATTTTTCTCAGTTTGTGCTCACTATTATACTGAACCCTTCATTTTTACCTTCCAGGTCCACTGATTTAGCCATTAACAATTATGCTATTAAGATATTTTTAATGGTATTTTAAATTTATAAAATAAAAGTACCCCTTAATTTCTATGTTAACAGGACATTTTTCAAGGTACAAATGTAGGGGTTCATCCCCAAATTGGACTGCATTATACTACATGAAGGTTTTTTTTAGGCAGATGCTATTTGCACCTGGGTGACAGTAGCCAACAAAGCTATTTGCACCAAGGGTGGAATAGCCAATGTGGCTGTTAACACCCGGGTGTATATAGTATGGCAGAGAGGGTGCAAATAGCCGAATAGCTGCCGTGTGCCTAGTCATACCCGGGTCTTAAATGAATTCAATCAATTATTTGGTCAATTTTAAAGTACATGTAACCCTTAGAAGCCCTTAAACTATGCAGATAATCCATTATAAATGTTTTAATATTACTTTAAATTACAAATCATTAATTTACTCATTTACTACTGTATCCCCAAATTTGGGATGAACCCCTACATTTAAATTAAGTTCCATTTAATGTAGAAATCAAGGGGTACTCATAATTAAACCCTCCATAACCCATGCAGAAAACCCCTTCAAAACACCTAATAAATTAAAGTTCATGAATTTATACATTAACTTACCCTAATGCTGAGATAAATCAATTATATACTGTACCTGCATGCTGAATAATCCCATTTATTTGCACCTGAAAATATTTTTGATCCCTGATGTTTGGTCAAAATGCTGAGCTTAATTTGATAATGGGTTTGTCGAATATTTCAAATGAATGTGCAAATTGACTAACCTTTAAAATCTGGGTTTCTAAAACCAGAATTTATTTTTCACCTTTTCAAATCAACAAACAAATTAAGGAACCTTGATTTAGATTAAAATTGGTTGTTTTTCAGGGGTAAATTGATTAATCAATGTTATTTCAAGGTAATGTTTTTTCATGGTTGCTGTATATATGTATATTTACACAAATATGCAGACATGTCAGTGTGTGTGTGCATGCTCAGTAAAAGAATGACTGACCAATAAAAGATGACGCTAAAATATTCTGAAGTAGCTCCATCTCCAGTGTAGCAGACTGTGCTCTATAATATAAAAGCCCGGTGATTTCATCCACCTTGATTAAATTTACTTGCAGATCACATATGCGAGCAAACGTGTGTTACCTTGGCAACTGTTGATCACACTTCAACCCCTTATTGTTCACATAGAAAGGCTGGCATGTGTTAAAGGCATTTTACCTACAATGTTCGTATTCTGGGTATCTCTACTGAAGGTGAGGTATCCAGGAGGAAAGTAGAGCCTTGGATGAGAATATAATGATTGTCAGATTGGTAATAATAAAATGTGTCACTAAAATTGTGGGATTTTCAGGTCCAAGCCCTTCTTGAACAGTGGAAAGTAGAAGAGCCACTTTGAATGCTCTGGTTTCCTGATGAGTGAAGCCACTTTACAGCCACTTTATTTTGCACAATTACATTAACAAATTGTTACAAAAAAATAATTAATGATTTGCCAGAGGGCTCATCATGTACTTGGCACGCTGGCTTTTATTTGATTTTTAACATTTTAGTCTTTAAGTAAAAAATAAAATAATAAAATAGTGAGTGTAGTTTATTTCTTCTCCCTTACCTGCCTGAGATTATTGGCTAATTGATGTTTATCCTGTGCACCTGTGTTGAGTATTAGAGGTGTGTATATATTATTTTAGACAGTTTCACCTTTCTTTTATCAAATCAGTTGTTTATTTTTCCTTAGCTGCGCCTCTCTCAAATGTTTTAGCACAGCGTCTTGGTTCAGCCTTATATTTTAGCCTCCTATTTGACCAAAATTGAATCGTTAAAATCACTGAAGTTGTTGGCATTTAGCTTGAGACCGTAAGGAACCTCTGTATTGCCAAGGTCAGACTGCACAACGCTGAAGTCTTTCAGGATGGCCACTGCATATGTCAGATTAGATCAGGGGTTCCCAAACTGGGGTCCACACAAAGGGGGAACCTGACAGATATGGTTTGGGAACCACTGGATTACACGATTGTGGTCCTGCCTGAGAGACGAGTCAGACTACATGTTGAAAGATGGATCGGAGACAAGCGAGGCAAGTTAGCATTCTGGATGCAGAATCTTCTGCAATTACATACTATACAGGATAAAATGCCTGAGACTCATTTCTGTCGGATCAGGCCATTTTCGAGCTGATATTGTTTAGTTTGATCCCAGCTTTAAAGACTCCTGGGGATCGTTAGATCCAAGTTTGGGCACTGGTGCTATCAGCCTGCGTCGCCTTTACTGTACAGTGTGTTTCTGCTTTATGAGATGAGAGAGGAGCTCAGGATCAAAAGTCTGTTAATTGACTCTCTTCTTCCTGATCTCAGCATATGGTGGGCTGATGCACTGCTTAATGTTGATTCCCAGGCGAGAGATGCCTGGTGAATCACATACTCCACACACACACACACACACACACACACACACACACACACACACACACACACACAGACTAATGAACATGTCCAATGATAGATTACAGAGAGGAAAGTCTCCAGAGACGGATCAAGAGAGCCTCCCTTAAATAGAACACCAGAAACATGCATGTGCACGCATGCCCACTTGTTGGATCCTCTTTTGTTCCTGCACACATACACATGCATGTACAGTATACGCACAACGTATACACACACAAACACTTGCACACACGCCAGATATCATCAAGCTATCTCATCTAGGACAAGTGTGCTGTGCTTTGTTCTGCCTGGTATTTGTTCCCAAAGAGAGCCGAGGTAAATTCGCGACTAAAGCGGTGTGTGTTCACGCATTAGCATAACAGACGGAAGCAGCACCAGGGATAAAGCAGACAGAAGACAGATACACATTCTTTCTGGTGTTTAAATGAGGTATCTGATGGTTCAGCAAGGGAAACGGGAAATCAGAGAGTGTGTGTGCATTTTAAGCAACAAGTGTGTGTGTGTGCAGGAGTGGAAGATGTTTACCATGCAGCACAACAGGGGATCTCAGTCTGTCTATGAAGTTTCGTTTGCTGTGTGATTTCTGCTCCTGTTTCTTGATCAGAAACATTTGAAGCTTCTCAGCCTTTCATTCCTCTGCAGCGTGGCTGGATCTTCTGACAGAACACATGGGATCGGCGCGAGGCCTCCTCTGCTTCTGTAAACAAGCCTTGCTATTGTTTGCTGAGAAAGGTGCCACAGAGCAACGCTGACTCAGAAAGACAAGCTGTTTGCTTTTATTTTTTCTAACTCCCCACACAAAACCAATGACTTTTCTCACTCGATTCCTTATGGCAAGACGGCGAGCCAAGACATTAGCCAAGTGACAAATACAATTCCCTCCTGAACTTCCTTGATGAGGGGTGGCTGTGTGGAGCCTTGTGACAGCTTCCTGAGCTGATTTCAACCAATAAAAGGACACCTGGGGAGGGTAACAGACAGTTAACAAGTGGTGATTGGTGGCTGTGGTCAGTCGGCCGTGGTGGTACAAGTGAACATTTGGTGAGGGAGAGTGGCCCCAAAGCAGTCTGTTCACACAGGCATTGCATAACCTGACAGTCATGTAAAAGGTAGTGCATAATATTAAGAAAGAATCAGTTACTAAACTTTCATGCAGGAAGTTTGTGTGGATGAATGGGTCAACAAAACATCAGATATTAACATGGGAGACCACTGTTTGTTTCCCACTTCCAGCTGACAGTCACACTGTAAAAACTATATTTCTAAGTAAGTGAGATAATCTTACATTTAGATTAAAAATCCAGCCTGACTTGTTTTGAGTATGGATTGGACTAACTTGCCGACTGTTACAAGGCACTTGCCTTGTCTTAATCTGCACCTGCACTCTCTTTTAGATCAGTTTTTCATCTCTGCCAAGTCCTGAAGGAAATATCTGGCTCTTTAGCCTTTAATTCTGTTCACCAGGTAGTCGTTCAGTGTGACTGTCTGCTGCTGAGCAGGTAGTGTACAGTGGGATTTAGAACTTTTTTTGTAAAAACAGCTACCTGCTGTGGCCAAAAAAACAACGCTACGAGGGCGGAGAGAACCAAAACAATAAAGTTGTGGGCCGGACGGCTATGAGCTGAAACTCACTAAGCTTGAAAGGTGAAGGGAGCTGCAGATTCAGGTGATAATTCTGGTTTATCACCCCAAGCGACCCCTTTCACTTTGTTTTCACATTGTCATTTGATACGCTGTTATTATAAGCAAGGGTTAAACTGGGACTTGTAAGGAGGGGAGACCTTGTTTTTTGGAGGGGTGGGGGGGGTGGGTGACAAAATATCAATATCTTTCATTTTTCAAATCTCATCTTGGAAATTTACCACTGAGCAAAACGATTTCAAGTGTCACTCTTAATCTGTGCCATTGGACACTGGGATGAGCACACTGACATTTGATACCATTAATCAGTATTGGTTGTAGAAGTCGCCTCTAACAACCTCACAGTCTAGGGAATTACTCAAGACCACCATATAACCTTTAATGAATTTAATTGATGTTAATTTAAAGAATAAAAAAGGGTGATATTACATGAAACTGAAGGAGGTGATTATAGCGCTCATAAAGTGTTTTTTTGCCCATTTTGTATAATTGACAGTTGACCTGAAACCAAATGTAGCCTGTTGCTTTGAAACGCTTGATAAAAGCATCCACAGGTCTGTGTGTGGTAAACCCCTCCCTCCTTGTGCTCCATGTGAATAAAAACAAACAATTTTTAGATTTAGGGCTGCACTTGACCCATCTTTGTACATGCTGTTGTGCAGTCAATAGATTGTGATTTATTGACTCATATCCAGCAGGTTGGAATGCGTGTACATTAACCTCAGCGGGTTGTTCCAGAGTTCTTTCCCATGATGCCTTGCTGTGCGATCAATAGGACCGCAGACACATGACATTTGATGTTTTTACAGTGTGTGTGTGTGCCACTTCACTCTAGATCAGCGCTGTTCCATTATTCTTTCAAATGGGTTGCTTCATATTTGGAGTAGACGTTTACCATCCAGCAGCTCTGCACGGCTCGGCAGTTTATGCAAATGTGTTATAACTTAAAAGCAGTGATCGAAATGAGCAGCTGTTGTTTCAAGGTCAGAGAGCACCGAGGCTTAATTTACACAGCAATAGAAAATCCCTTTTTTTAACAAGCATAGTCTGCAGCAGGAGTACGCCTGCCTCTGCTTACATGATGTAATGATTTGTTATAATGTGAATTTCATTGTCTGATATAAAGGAACATCATCCGACAGCTAAACACAAAAGCCTTAGATGTAGACTGAGGCTGGAAATATTTGTTTTTACTAGAAATATTCCTAAACACAAAGCGTCTGTGTCTGTAACTATTTAACATAAATCTTTGACATAAATCTTTTTTCCTTTTTTAAAAACACCAATGAAATGAACCAAACTGGGTGACATTGAGTTAATGGATGGCTTCAGGCTGCGTGGAGCCTCTTCCTCATCGTGACTAATCCTAATGACTAATCCGGTTGTAAACGATAGACCCGTCACTCTTTTCTTTACAATGTGTCTCACACGGCCTATTTCTGTACAGTAACATTCACACGGCTGCTTGTAAGAGATACCGGAGTTTATTTTTTAACAGTTTAGAATAGAAACAAGTTGTACTAAGAAAAACATTAATTTATATTGCTACAGATGTCATTTATAGCAAAATGTATACCCTGCTGTATGCAGTGACGTGGTTTGGTTGTTTACATTCTGTATTAGTATATAGAGTATTTCTGTTGAAGTTGTTCATGCAATAATGATAGCAAGGCCAGTTCCTGTATATATCTATTGTACTGATTTGACAAACTGGTTCTGATAGTCAGTAATGTGGTGTGAAGACAGAATGGGCTTCACCTGTCGCTGTATAAATTCTTAAGTATATGCAACCTTGCTGTGGTAAGTGCTTATAAAAATAATATACAGTATCACTAATGGAGGTATTGATCTGTGTTTACAATGTGGTACTCAGTGCAATTTCATTCTTCATCCTACTTTTTGCCCTTCGCTTTCAACCCTAGTCTTCTGTCCACGTTCATGTGGAAGTTCAAAGTTTTATTGAGTTTAACTCAGTAAATCAACTGTACTTTGATTTGACAAATCCGTTTTGGAGGAAACCTAATGGCTGCTTGGATTATGTTCAAAGGCAACGTTTTTTTTTTTCCCAATCCAGGAAGGGTGACATCTTTATACCACACAGATGTTATATGGAGGAGGCTGGAGTAGATGAGTGGGTGTACAAAGTACAGGAATTTGATTTCAGAGACACCAGGTTTTCACATCCTGCATCCCACATGTTAATACGTGCAATAGTTAAGACATTTTGGGAAACGCACTTATTTGCTTTCTTGCTTAGAGTTATAAGAGGAAATCAATACCACGGTCATGTCTGTCTGCTACAGATATGCTAGCAGCCGGTTAGCTTAGTTTAGCATAAAGACTGGAAACAGCTCACCTGGCTCTGTCCAAAGCTGACAACATTCTCCTACCAGCGCCTCACTAATCAACACGTTAAAACGTTGTTTAATCCATACGAAAACCGAAGCATAAAAATGACATGTTGCGTTTTTACGGGAGCTTATGTGCCAGACTCTTTCTTGGCTGGGCAGTGGGACCACTAACTTCCCGGAGTCATCTTGTCAGTGTGAGGTCGCCAGGCAACCAGCTATTGCTAATGCAAAGTAGTCGTATGTGAGCGTAACATGTAGGAGAGTTGCAGTACGGCGATAAATTGCACTCCTCTGCATAATACTAATTTGTGGCCAAAAATCAGCAAGCTCACTAAAGCGTTCTCTTCTCCTACCACTAAAGCTAGATAACAACCTCAAGGGTTTTTTTTTTAGGCTTTTATGACAGATGTTTGTTCCCTGACCGATTCAATAGAGTAATGAATTTAATAACCTGGCCCCCTCCCTCGCTGACTGCTGGCTCAAACCCCTGGAAACCAAGTTAATGAAGGTTTATGTGACGCGCTAAATGCCGTAAGCTTGGTCTGGTCTCATTATGGGGGCTTTCACAGCCAGTTAGCAGCCCCTCAGTCAAGCTTCGATATCAGACAAATATGAGAAAACTGCTCACCAGACACTGTGGTAAAGAAGGATTTTGGAATGTTTATCGAGTTGTCAGGTGAAAAGCAGTCATGTGAAGGACGGAAGAAAGACGGAGATATAAACTTTTGAAGTCCTGTTGATTTTTGAAATTGGAAAAGTGAGTTTATAGCTTTTAAGGGTCTGAGGGTCATCACTCCACCATCTGAACTATTTATTATTGTATGAAAGACAAAAAAAAGCTCAGCGTGTTTCCAATATGTGTACATGTGTGTGTCGAATATGCCACAAAATCCAACGGGGAAAGGTGCTGCATCATATTGTAATAATAGTGGCTTCTGTACGTATCTTATGCCATCAAAGGATACATCAGGTCTATTTTAGATCATATTCATATCGCTTCCGATTGTGTACTTTCTTTCATATCACTGCTGGTTTTTTAGTGAAAAGCAATTTCATGGCAGGATGGTAAGGCTCCATTGTGTCTGAAGATGAATGTTGTGTTTGTACGTGGCTTTGGCGAGTAGGCAGATGCTCTGGGTAGAAATGCAGTGCCGCTCGTCCTGAGTATATGAGAGGAACAGAGACGATTAGTTCTGTAGAGGCTTGACGTCCACTCATGGCCCATTTCAGTCCTTCTCAGTAGATTGCATTTCTGCAATTTCAGCTTGTTCCTCTCCACTGAAGTGGCATGCAACAACAAACTGTTCATCTTTTTGGAGGCAAATAGCAGAATTTCATACAAAGTATCCTTCTTTTTAAGGCAAGTTTTGAATATGAAGACAAAATTCAAATTTGGGATGAGATGCTAATCTAGCTGGTTGTGTTGTGGCCAGACTGTGTGCAAAATGCTTTCCTTTGGGCTCCTACGTATGCATGAATGGAAAAGGGCTGCAAGAGGGACCTTACATTTAGGTATTAAGTTCTGAATGAGAGCACCCTCTCATCACGAGAGACTCACAGTGAGTGAGCAGGTTTGCTCAGTGAGACAACACACGGCTGAAGCTTGGTGTCTGAAGCTTGTCGTCTGTCTTGTTTATTACAAGACAGACTTTGTAAATGTTTCATCACCCTGGCGCCTGGAGGCAAAGTATTTAAAATGTTTCCAAATTATGGAGAGCATAACTGTGACACTTCAGGTTAAAACTGATACCTTTGAATTAGACTCTTACTGTGTGTTCAGACTGAATGCGAAGTGAATCGTAGCAGTGGCGCGGCTGCACACAAAGCCAATCAAATAAAAATCTAAACAGATCCACTGAGGCATGCAAGTTAAAATGTTTCAGTCTGAGCTGTCACACTAACTCACACGAAAACACACACTCTGCACACACACACACACACACACACACACACACATGTGGTTGGAGCACAAGTTGCTAGCTAGCCAGTGCAAAAGTGCAGTCGGTACACTGGCACAGTCTACTGTTGGTGGCTAATAACACAGACTGCAAAAACACTTTTACAATCGTGCAATGAAAGGTGAAAATTTGCTTCTTGTTCAATCTGAACACACTCTTAGACTCTGAAGTGCTATCAGTGGGTTTGTCTATCTAACTATCTATCAAACCTCTGCTTTGTGGCCAAAATAATTTCATTTTTTAAAATTTTTTGTATTTCATTATTTAATGCCAGTGAAGATCCTGAAGTTTCCACTGATGCCAAGTATGTCAGGTTGAATTCTGGGAAAGTTTTTGTGAAACATTATGATGCACAAAACAGGTGCAGCCATTAAAAATGCATTTTAGGTTTGACTTTTTGATTAAGGGTGAGCATCATGACGCACACGCAAATGACTATTTCTTCAGTAGAAAGTAGTTCTGATGAAAACTGTTGATGGTAAAATCTGTGGATTATCCAGAGTAACAGGGGTATTGTCTCTGCTGGTGAAGTTTCAATGCTGTGAACGCCACATACTTTATTTTTAATTATATTGGGGCGTAGACAGAAATACCAAAGAAGGATATCTCAGAAGATAGATACCACTAGAGGCAAGGGAGAAAATGTGTGCTATTCTTTTGTAATGTGGGTGAACTGACCCTCTAGAAATTTAAAGGACAAAATCAGGACTTTTAGATTTTATGTGACTTCAGTTCACTTCAGACATTTCTCGTTCATTCATCCATTCTTCTGTTTGTTTCTGTGTATATTTATTCATTAGTTCTGTATGTAGCAGGAGAAACATGATTGCCCATAATAATAATTTGACCTTTTGAAGCACTGGGGGGGTGGACTAACTCACAACCAGCCGCCCCACCCTGTCGACCCCCTTTTTCCATGCACTAACTGAAAGGAGGTGCAGGCACACACTATTACCTCTGGAATGGCAGTGGAATTGAATTAGCCCAGGGTGGCTTAAGCATGTGGGCTTGTGTGAACCTGTTAGTGGGGTGCGAGTGCATCATCTTTCACAATCAGCCGGCTGTGTGATGTACCCGGGAAAATGAGGCTGCTGTGGCTCTGCAGATGGAGCGGCGCCTCGCTGGTGAAAATGTATTCGCTGGGTTTTTTTTTTNTTTTTTGTGGTGACAGACAGAGACTGAAGGACAGAGAGGGAAAGATAAAAGAGAAACAGAGGCTGGTATGACTTGATCTGTGAGTCAGTGTTAGAAACTGAAGTTAATAATTGGAGTAATTTTACATCACAGTTTTTCAGAACATGTTATATTTTGTTATATTGATTGTTTATGTGACTTACTTCTTACAAGTGTATGTGAGCTGTGAATTCAGAGGCAGGAAGTAATTAAGTTACTCCAGGACTGAAGTACAATACTCATATTCTACCAGCAGCAGCTGGTTTCAGTTGAACATTTTGTTGCTAGTAGCAACCGCTACTGGCACTTTTCTACAGCAGTTGTAGTTTAACTGTTAAATCCAACCATCACCTGATACTGACGGGCATCTTTTATCTACTCACCACATGCATCGTTGTGTCAGCACTGTTTGTAGGTAATCTTTTTATTGTAGTGTTGATTGTCAGATTTGTTAATTTAGTTTTTCTGCGATCAATTTACTGCCAACCAAACTAGCCATTGTACGAACTGTCTGACTGTGTGTTCGGACAGAACGTGAGGCAAATCTTAGCTGCCGCATGGTTGCATATAGAATCTGTGAAAAGATGGCAGTAGGGCGCCCACGCTGGCACGAACTGAGGCGAAGATGCATTAGTGTGAACTGAAAATGTGTAAAAGATCAAAGGAGAGAGACTGGAGCGAAATGACAAACATACGTTGCGAGCTGGCTTACAGCAGCAGTCGTACATTAACTGAATGAACACAGGCTACACAAACAGTCCAGAGGTCAAAATCGAGTGAATAATGTGAGGCAAAAATTTGATTTGGCCTTCTGTCTGAACAGACCTTGAGGATATCTTGCTAAGACAATATTCTAAGTAACTTTTAGTTTACTAATTAAGTATTTTACTCTTTCACTTTTACTCCTGTGGACTCTATGTACATGTTTACTAGATTAATTGTGGGACTATGCTGTAGATGTTAAAACAGAGTTTCTTTCTGGCACGAGGGACAATGTAACTAATTTGACAGCTTGTCTATACTTTTGTGAATCCAGTTTCATTATTGTACTAATTCATTTGTACAACTGG
>NTHP01000192.1:351825-381168 GCA_003416845.1 Oplegnathus fasciatus | reverse complement strand
AGTGAAACGTCAAAAACTTACCTCAAAAATTACCCATTTGGTGTTTTATCTGGCTTAAACAAACCATACTGTGAAAAGTGTGTATTAATTGAATCAATCCAACACTCAACTGGCTTTCATAAGTTAGATATTACATAATTCAAAATATTACTGTTTCAAGAACATCCAACTTTATTGTAGTTTTACTTTACAAATGTAATATATTATCTGCTAATTATTTGTCCTTTGTCCTAAAATATACAGCCCAGTTGAGCAACCATAGGCCATGTAGTAATTATAGATTTATATCTCAATTTCAGCACTGTGTTTATTGAACTTCATTTATAGGTTTTCAGCAAAGTCAGTGAGGACCTCCTTAGCCTGCATGAGGTCCTCATCGACTTGCCACGGGGCTGCATGTAAATAAAGCAGAACGGTGTTTCAGAATGTGGAAAACTCCACGCATCGTTGCCCCATCAAACCAACAGGAGCTGCTCTGGAGAGCAATCAGTGCTGACTAAACCCGTCATGTTGATGGATCTATCAGCCACTGGCTGAGGTCCCAGAAGCCCCTGGCTTTGTGGTTGGACCATATTGTCAGCTCAGTTTGAGATCCAGCACCAGGAATCATAATCCTCCTCTTTTGCGAAACCACCCACTGACAACTTTAATTACTACCTCAAGACTCCAAAACAGAGGTTTTCCGAAGCTCGTTCATGCCAGGATCACAGAGGTCAACAGAAGCACATTTTATTGTGGAGTTAGGAATATTTTCATTAAGCAGGGGTTTATGTCGGTGAAAATGAACACTTTATTTGACTGTCCAGGGAAAGGGAGGGGTGAGGGGAGGGGTATTCAGTTGATTGCACGGCTAGATACCACTAAATCATACACACTGGTCCTTTAATACTCACCCTGTCTCAACTACTGGTTGAGTTCAAGTCAATAGTAATACTCCCATACGTTTTATAAACTCGGCTCCTGTTAATACTCTACATCAACTATTCTTAGCTACAGTAACATTAACACCAAAACTGAACAACTACTTAACAGCCATAACCTTAGTTGACCAGTACCTCTAACCCTAAATATTCACACTGTTCTGTGACAGAAAATTAATTGGCAACAATTTTGAAAATCGATTCATTGTCTGTGTCAGTTATCAAGCTAAATGCCAAACATTCACTGCCCATACTTTCTCGAATATGAGGATGTTGGTCAGACAAAAAAACCACACTGGCGACGTTACCTTGGACTCAGAACTTGTGATGGGCATATTTCATATTTTATGGCATTTTACAGATTAAAAGATCTAGTGACTTTTTTGTTGATAAATTAGTTGATTTTAGATAATAAGTAATTGATAGTTGCAGCCCTACTGTAGACCTTCCTGGTAATTACAGTCTATGGCAGGCAAGCAGTTGCTCTTTGGTGCTCTTTGGCGTAACACTTATATATACACAACATTACACAAACTAATATATAAGTGATATACAGAGGATGAATTTTGAAATGCCTTTAATTAATTGTTCAGTTCTAAATACAGAACAAATTAAAAGCACGAGGAACAAAAAAAAAGATGTCACAATGCATATTGTTTTGTAACTAGTTCTGCCCAATGAGATAAAAAGCTTTTAGTTTTTTTATTTTGCACAAGGGAAGCCCAAAGTGAGAGTTATGATGACTGAAAAGTTTTAACCAAAAATATCAAAAATTTAAGTCAGTAGTGGTGAACACACGCTGGCCAGTTTATGATGCTATAAGTCAAAAGAAAGAGAGAGCTAAAACAATCAGTGAATCCAGATATCTCTGGACAAGGATTGCACACTCTGAAGTTTGATCACTTCCTGTCTGATATGGGGAAAATGGAACAAATGCACTGTGCTTCAGTTAAGGTAGAATGGGTTGTTCTTCTTTGTTGTAGCTCCACTTAGGCTGATAAGGCTGACAGGTGGACTTTTACCCAAGAAATCACACTTGGTGCCACTTCAACAGACGTTATACTCTTATTAATTTGTAGAAACTGTCAAACAAACAAGGTCAATTTGAAGAACCCCGTCTGGTTTGGTAGAACTAGTTTTTCCTCCTCTCAACAGGTAAACCTCAGTTCTAATTCTGTCACTGAAAAGCTTTTACATTCCCAGAGCTTGTTGTAATCTTCAATCAAGAAACACATCTCTCTGGTGTCCCCAGACACCACAGTTCCTCCTATTTCAACTCACTGGGACCAAAGCTGCTGTCAATTTGATGTTGTAGCCACACATTAATTGTCTGCCTTCCTTTTTTGTTACATGTTTAAATAAACATTTTCATTCACCATCAAGAGCTAAGTAGCTTTGTCCATCAGCCCTGCCTCTCCGCAGACCTTGATAAGGGATGACTGCAGGTCTTTGATCTCAAAGTCCAGACTGTTTCCTGTCCCAAGAAGGCAAACACAGGAAGTGTTGGATTTGGGGCTGTTACACTGTGGTAACAATAAGCACAGAGTAAATCAGTGCTTAGTGACAGCAGCTCCTAAAAGACCCATGGGAAACTTCCATATATGCAAAAAGGAAACAATGAAACGCGTGTAAATATATATACTGAAATATAAGCACTATAATAATGATTGTGTTACAGTATATAATACCAAAATAACAGATCGAATTAAACATTTTACTACTGAAGGAAGCACCTGTGATCTGCAGGCATAAAGCGGTCTGAAAGACATTAATGCTGGTATTTGTGATTTTTGTAAAAAATAATAATTTTAATAAATTGCTAATATACATACATCTGTGTGGTGAATGTTGATGGCTTATCATGGCTAGGTGGATCACATATTCATTGGTCGTACCAATAAAGTCCATCCGAAACTGAGCCAGTGCACATTTCATGTGTTTGAACACATCAAAATCAAGTATAAGATAGTTCAATTTAATTTGTCATATGCACAACAATTACAGTGAATCAGAGTCGTTGGCAATGAAATTCTTGTTCTCAGGCTCCCCTCAACAAACAGTCTTATGGCCTGAGGAATGAAGCTGTCCCTGAGCCTGGTGGTGTGGGACCGGATGCTGCGGTACCGTCTGCCGGATAGCAGCAGGCAGAACAGTTTGTGTCTGGGGTGGTTGGGGTCTTTAATGATCCTGTTGGCCTTCTTCCTACACCGCTTGGTGTAGAGGTCCTCCATAGATGGCAGCTCCGTCCTGGTGATGTGCTGAGCAGTTTTCACCACCCTCTGTAGAGCCTTACGGTTGAGGGCGGTGCAACTGCCATACCAGCAAGTCAGGATATTCTCTATGGTGCACCTGTAGAAGTTGCAGAGTATCCTGGAGTCCATGTTGAGCCTCCACAGCCTGCGGAAGAAGACAAGCCGTTGTCTGGCTGATTTTGAGATGATAGATACTTTGTTAGCTGGAGCATTTTTGCAACATCTGTTGTGGCATGCTTCCACCAAATTTCACCATATTTTATTATTGACCTCTTTCCTTGCAGAAGGTGACTGTGAGCCTTAACTATTATTATAGTGAATGATGGAATCAATCAGCAGTGAATACTTTTTAAAATCCCTGTTTGATATAGATGGTATTCTAACAGCTGTCTCTCCATACACTCATTAACAGCTCAACTGATGTCACTGTGTAACATGGGAGCACACCTGCTGTATGTAATGTGTATAGTATATTCATTTAACATCTGTTTCCTTCCCGTGATGATAGTTTTGAATTCAGACTGACAGGCAGAGTACTGAACATGGCTCCTTAATGTTATATAAGTGTCTTTTCTTTTTTTTTTACTTCTAATACTGCTAAAATACTAGATTCCTGGTGTTTAATTAATAATAACATTATCTATGTTTTTGAAATGATAGCACACAAAGAAAAAAGGTGAGATTAAAAAAACCCCAAATAAACAAAAATACATATGCACAATCAAATATTAAAACAGAACCTTTATGCAAAAAAAGTCCAATTGAAAAATATAAATGTACATACAGGATGTTGTTTTGCAGAATGTATTCATCCAGTTTGATGAGTCTGAGCATATTATAACCATTTTTTACAAGCATTTGCTGAATTGTGCTGTATATTGTACCCAGAGAATTGTTCTTGTTGGCATTGTGAGGTTGATTTCAGCTCAGCATAAGTCGTATGTAGTGTGTGTGTGAGCGCAACCCCTTCTTAAGTACTATATTAATTGTATTATCGTCTTATATTCACTTAGAATTATTACTTTCCCCCCCTTTAAGTACTATGACCCAAGAGACAGTCAAACCCTTAACCCTGCCACTGTGGGTGTCAGGCTGCATCCGTTTATCTACATAAGACCAAAGTCAGGACCTCTGTCAACATAACCTTTTTACATTTTTACAAATACCAGGCTCTTCACTGTCAACAGCTTATGAAAACAGCCTTGTGAGGGCAAGTGCATGCAAAAATGCCCTTGATCTCAGGGTCATACATGGGTCATGTACATGAAGCGACTCCCCCTGCACAATATATGGATTGTATTCCATATATAGTGTACAGGGAGTGTGTGAATTTTGTTTAGTGATGAAAGATCCATTTCACATGTCTGATTAAAGCCAGTGAACATGCAGGACCTTCCCTAGAATAAAACACTCTGTACCATAGGATTCAGAAAAAATAGTGTGAGAAGAACCACCATGAATCTTTAATTAAAGGTCTTACATTCGCAGGGTCACACATGACTTGACTTGACTTATGCAGTTTCGCAGCACAGGGCTTTGCATTGAAGTAGCAAGGCGAAGAGAGAATGTGAGGACTGCAGTTTGTACACGAACCATCTTAAATCTGAGATTATGATCAAAGCCCTTTAAGACACTAGGGAGCATTCAAAAAACCTTACGCGATTACCAACCGCCTGTCAGCGACTCTTCTGCCTTCCTTGTGACTCAAATGTCTAAAGAGCAAAGACAGGTCTTGTTTGTGAAAGCCCCATCCTGACACACAACACTGCCCAACTCCCATGGCTGCGTGAGCGGGGGCTGACAGGCGACTAATGACTCTCGACGAGGGTTCCTTGCAAACAGCCTCATGAATTAGTCATCACCTTCCCTTGACCTGTGCATTGATACAATCTCAGCCAGCCTCGGCAGCCTCCCGAGGACCAGAGAGGTTATGTAAGTTAAGAGATAGCAGACTAATGCAAAGGACGCGGAACGAGCTGATGTCTTGCAGTGAAGAGTTGCAGAATTGTGATTGATGGTGGCAATCTGTTGTTAATGTGCGGGTCGTGTTGCTATATATTTGATGCACTGGAATTAAGTACCACACTGCAGAGCTGGTATTTGCTGGATTTGTCACTGAATGAAGATCTGTGTATTTTATGAGCAGTTAAACGATGCTTTAACCTTTTAACCATAAAACTGCCTGCACGTGCCACAGGTTATTTGCCACAAACACACATCAGTTCCACCATGGAAACAGTTTATATGCAGGAGTAAATGTTGAGATTTTTGAGTTCATGTGACCCTCAATTGATTGCATAGTTACATGAGGAAGCGCAGAAAGGCAAAAAGATACATACTGTACACGGGACGGAATAAAATGGCCCATTTTTGATGTGTGTTTTTGATTTTGAAGGATAATGTACCTAAACTTTATCACTAAATGTTGAAATGGTCTAAAACCATTTATAATGAACCAAAGTCTTGCGTTGCTGACTACAAATCTTTACAAAGTCTTGCAATTTGCTTTAATTTCATGCCATCAGTCTTACAAGTATAGCATATCATTTGCTTTTTTTTTGGCATCTTATGTTTATGAATAGATTTACTTCATCACTCGCTTTATAAATTTGAGAGGTCTTCTACATCTTTAAACTCAATTACTAAAACAATATGCCATGCTAATGGAAAAGTACTCACTAATTCATTACCCGTTTGTGTTTTATGATGCCTGCAATAATGACTGCACATTATAATGTTACCAAAGCCTCTTAATGAACAGAATCTAATGTAAAGGGGTCCACAGAGCACAACATGAAGTGTAATTACTATGTCCTGTGATGAAAAATGATACTCATGAAAACAAAATGGCAAACTGGGTCACATTTTTGCCACACAAAGCACAACGGAATTTCAAATCAATGAAGTTATTTCCCCAGTGCTTCTAAAATAATAATCAGGATCTTTTCATAAATATAAATCCATCTATTGTTATTCCATTGCTGATTCCTATAACACAGTAGAGATTAAACCTTCCTGCAGTATACCCCGAAATGAAGGCTGTCACGTTTGTGGTCCCACCCACCCAGTCTGTTGAATACTCGAGGAACTAGCATGTAGAAGAAGAAGCAAGAGGCACCATGTATAGAAACAAAAGAAACTCAAATTATAGGTCCATGAATAAAAAGATATTGAAAGGGGTTGCTCATACAGTATTGCCAAAATCGGGAGAATCATTACTCAACTGCAAGAAGCATTTTAGCCTCTTTAAGCTCTCTGTTTTGTTTTTTCCAGTAAAATAGCTTCAGGGTCCAATCTCATCGCTCTCAGATCTGTTTCAGCAGCAGCAGTCAGCTGTCTGTAACAAATAGGTCGGATAAATTCACTGTACGTAAGCTACCTGTACAGCACCAAACGACAGCTAGACAAAGTTAGCGACTAGCAGTTGAAGAGAGTGCATTATCTAGGAGTTGGTGGAGATTAAAACAGAGCTAAAAGGAAAATGAATATTGGACTGACATTCAAATTAATTAATAAATTAATGCCAAGTAGGCAATTATTTGGTACTGTAATATGTTAGCCAAAATAACTTTATACGGTAATATGTTGGGGCTGTGTTTCTATTATCTCATTTTGGAGTTCTTCTGCCCCTAGTGGCCCAAAATTGATTATTGTAGCTTTTAGGAAGTAGATGTCATGTTCATGCTAACACTTCTTAGTAGATAAGTAATGTCTGGGAAGTGCAGTGCAGAAACTCCACCAAAACAGTAAGTCCTTAGCACTAGAGATGTCACGAAAGTAACCATTGATGACTGAGACAAGTAAGCATTTTCTTTAGCCTTGGCTCTCTCAGGTTCATGTACAGATAACTATGAAATAGGGGTTTGTTGGTTTGAAAAAAGAAAATGGTGGACTGGTCACACTGGGCAAGGAATGTCACGACTTCATATCAAAGTGTGAAGCCATTTCTTGACTGCAAAGTGGGTAAAATGGTGACACATTTATCACAGACTGTGAGATACCCAACTGAGCATTCGCGCAATCACTGCATTCTCACATCCAGAAAGGGTCATATGGGACGTAGGACCGCTGAGGCTTGAGAGAGCATCATGGCCCGCTGTGCCTGCGAAGTCACATAAGAGTCACAATCTGTGCCGCTTCTGCTTCGCAAGGCGTCGGTAGGCTTGGACAGATGGGAGAGAGAGCGGTGTCATCTGGTCACGCCGTGGCAAGAAGGGCGTCAGGGCAACCTTTGTGTAATTAGATAGATGGTCTCTGTGGGTTAGCTGGTGAGCTGACACTGAAACCTGTAGCTGTGGGCCAAAGATACTTAAGCTCTGCGTCAAGCACCAGTTAAGCACCAGTTTGGGTGCGATAAAATCATGTTTTCCTAATCTTTCACCTGCTCCAATTAAGTATACATGAATAAATATGTACACAAACACACAACTGCTTTAGAATAGATACATTTGTGTGCCAGTTTTAATGCAGAACACTCAACACTGACTGATTCTGTGATTTTATTTTATATGTCAAAACTTACCTTTGTGCTGAATTATTTTTACAGACCAAAATATTCAATACACTTTCATGGGTGGATCACCGAATGGACATGGGGACCCTGAGCCAGAGCATCTAATAATGGTCCCTGTTGCAGAGTCAAATTTGTGAGCTGGTAGGCATCAAATTATATGAATAAGATAAATATGAAAGAACATCTTTATACTAGAGCCACAGGCTTCAACAACCAATCAAATAAGCAGTCAAATCACAAACACCTGAGACAATCACAACATTGATTATTGAATTTAAGAAATCCATAAAATGAGACCAACAATATATCTGTTGATTAATAATCAATATACCGTACATTCATGGAACTATCGGACAGACTGCCATGGGGCCCCTAAACCAGAGCATCTGTTAACGTTTGTCGTTACAGCGTCAAAAAGTGCTATTCAATATACAGCTAAGATTTTGTAATGTCTTTGTTTAAAAGATTTTCGTACCCTCTGATTAGTTTTAGTATCCACCAAAGACAAATTTTACCAGTAGTTGTTTCCTAGCCGGTTTCATATTCACTTACACTACAACTTTAACTCTCCTTCTGTTTTCCTGATGTCAATAACAGAGCCCCAAAATGTCCTGAAAAACTGAAGGAATACAAAACATTCAAACTTTGAAAATGTCACAAGAAATGTGCCATCAGGATAGCTTTACAGGGGAGTGTATATCTCCTCACATTTTCTGAGTTTGCTATATAATTGGCTTTACAGCTTGTTTTCACTTGTTTTTCTTGCACACTGGTATATTACAGTTACTCATAATGTTACATTTGTGTTTGAGGGGGGTTTATTTTATTAATATGCTTTAATCAGCCTTAACTGATCTCAGGCCTACCTTAGCTGCAAATGCTGTTGAGATGCAGGTGCATGTAGTTTTGATTTTATTGTTGGCTTTAACTGACTGCACCTGCTGCTGAGCACTGTTAAGACGCAGGACAGTTTAAGTCCTCTTGTACTGTTGGCTTTGTGAGTGTAGCTGCACCTTGGGCATGTTTTTGGAGAATACATCACGCTACCTCTTTTTGATTCTATTTCTTCAGCAGAATCACATATTTTGGGGTCTATTCATTAAAGAGACAAAGATTTGTAATTTGAATTTCAATCAATTGAGCATAACGTGTACCAAATTTTAATTGACCCAAGTTATCAAGTGTTATGCAGTGAGTAACCAATGTTATTGCCTTAAAGAGTTGAATTATCCACTAAAGACAAATTCTGCCAGTAGTTGTTGCTTGGCTGGTTTTAATTTTGGACCCTGGATTGTATCCATATTAATTTCAGACTTGACAACCTACATTTTTCATTTTCAGTTATGTTGTGACCAAAAATGAACTTTCACTTTTACATAAGCTTTGAAGAAAAAAAAAATCTCGTCTTCATCCTCTGCCTTTCTATTGTCTCTTTTTCTGATTTCGGATATGGAGGGTTAAGGAGGGCACAGAGGGCCCCCCCAGTAGATGTGATTAAACCAGATGGAATGGACGACTGGGGAAAATGGGGGTTGAAGAGGGTGAGAGATGGAAGAAGGGACAGACAGACCGAGAGAAAGACGGCTGGATGAGGGTTATGGCACTGCATTATGCATCGCGGATCATCAGCCCGGGTGGCTTGTTTTATGGGTTGGTGTCAGGGGTGCCACTCCTGTTTCACACTCTGTGGCGATGGGCCTGTTGCCATGGCAGCAGCAAAGCAACTCATTAGCAAATATTACCCTTGGCCCGTCGAGAGAGAGAGCAGGGTGGTGACTTTGACGGACAGCAGACATCAAATAATAGGTTTAGCATTGACGGAGAGGGGGGCGCCAACGTATGAAAAACTCTGCAGGAATGTGAAGATGGAATTGGACGTGAGCATATGAAGTGATTTGAATTCATTGTGGAAGATGTTCTGCACATTGAGATCCATCCACTTTACATTTATAAGGCCTCTTGTGCTGCTAGACTTCCATTTGAGAATATATTACAGTAGATATCCAGATTTTCATTTTGGAAGAAAATTGCCTCAAAATTATTATTTACTATAAGTATTTGTGTATGCAGTGTTTTTATTTTTCAAACTAACACTTTAAAGTATTGTATATTTTTCCTATTGTCAACAAATCCCATGAAAAGACCAAAACTAACAATGTTTTAAGAGTATGCTTGAAACGGAGAGAGGGGCCACACCTGATAATCGTATAAATAACGGCACAGACTTTCAGACAGTCCCTCCTTGAAAGTAAAAAATGAACGCAAAGCTCACCTCCACACACCTGGTCGATTGCTGCATGAAGAGGCAATTGTTTCAGAAAGTTACGGAAAATGTTATTAGCAGCCTTCCCAATTACAAAGCTGGAAAGGTGTAGGGGCAGGGGTGTCAGATGCTGTTCGATGATCCGACAAGCACCTTGCTTGAAGCATACTGACCCCATTAGTTCGGTCTCTCGTCGACTTCCCGGCCATTTCTGTGTCACTGAGCCCCAAACCCACTGGTTCCAACTGAAGATACATTTGTTAGGGACTTGTTTCAGCTGTGGATTAATACACATTTGATGCTCCAGTGAGTGTTTCCAGTAGCAAGACGGTGTATTTGGGATTGGTCAAAATAGACTAAAGTGGCCATGTTCAGGGTAATTAAGGAACATGTCACCCAGTGCAACAGTGTGGCTCACTGATGTGTTCTTTTAGTTTATGGACAATAATGGAGCTCTATAGCACAGAGGAATAAGATATAACAGGCTGTGGTTACGCAGACAATACTTCTTGGTTTTGTTCTTTTCATTTGTTTATAATAAAAAATACTCCATCCTTATTGTTTAATTTATGTGTTTGTTGTATTTTTACATGTAGTTTTTGGTAATATTTTGATCAGGCATTTAAATACAAAACTTCTGCAGATGGAAAATCAATATCAATATCCAATCTGTTGGATTAGTTTTCTTTTTGTCCACACAATATATTGCATGAATGTGACTTTAAAGTTATTGAAGTCAATTTAATATAAATATTTATAAAGTATACATACTGTGTATCATTCTATGTCATCTGTATTGTACTTTTGTATTTTGAGCTGGCGGAGATTGACAACAGCCTTTCACTGTTTGTGACCCAAACACATTTTCCAGGAAGGAAGATAAGAAAATTGGTATTTTTATTTAATGCTTTCAAGCAGATTTCAAATGTCCAGGGGCCATTGATGTCAACCGACACAAACTGTAACCTTCAAAACTTTTACTTAAAGGAAGCAAAAACACCAAAATTGCAGCTTTCTTCTTCCTCTACAGACATGATTGACAGCTTGCACAGCCCTCCACTCCTCTGCAGCAATGCAGCGTGGGAAGCGGCGGAGAATCTTCAATAACAGGTGATCACGGCTGAGCAAACAACATCAAACCATAACACCCAAGCGCCAGAACATCCAGAACAGCCGTCCCTTCAGTCTTACAATCACACTTCAGTACGTACAGCTCGAAAAGCGTCTCGTCCTGGGTGTGTGATCCCTCTAATGGAAAATGGTATATAATCGAGAAGAGAGCTGGCGAGCTAATGAAAAGGGTAGCGGGGTGACATTTTCAGAGTGACGTCTGAAGTGGGATGACATTTACAGAGAAGAAGCCCCAAAGACAGTCTTTTAGAAAGGGCCTCTGTATATTATATGGGAGCAGCACGGGACAACGTGGAATGTGAAGCTGATTTCAACATGACTCAGGCTCACTGGCATAGCTATCATTTTTGTCTCCAGGTAGTATCATTTGGCTGGATAGTGTTGCACAGATGGAGGATGGTTTCCATGGTGAAAGATTCTTTTCACAATGTCATACATTCAGTTTAAGAAAAAAAATCTCACCGCACATTATTTAAAAGTCACTGATGAGTACATCAGTTATTTTTTTTCAAGAATAGAGTTCTGTTCAGCTGATAAATATAGAAATACCCAATGTTTCATCTAATTTTGATGCATGCCATCATTTAATCATTTAGTCAGTCATTTTAGCCTGTCATTTTGTCTACAGGTATGCAAAGGAGATGGCTTTCTGTAATGGTAGCCAGAGTATAAGATCTAACTGACCAAATGAATCCAGGTGAGGCTACAACCATCAAATTATTTTCTCTGTTGAATTTACTTCAGTCATAAAAAGAGATGAATATTGAAGATAATTCTGACTTATATTTGGGTTTTCCACAGGTTTCATGCGCTGAAGAGTTATGATGCTCACCCAAAGCATGACAATAAATGAACTTCAAAGCATCCGTCTCAGGAAAGGTAATGAAAACCAACAAACTTGCACTTCTGGGCTTTGCCATGACAGCAATGACCCTCTTTCACAACCATTCACTCCTGCCTGGCACTGATCATTATAGTAAATGGTTAGATTTGGTGGAAAAGGCTGCTTTTTGAGGGAGCTTTCAAAGAATACAAACGGCAATGGGATTCTGCTGAGCGAACTAACTCCCCCTTAAAATTCATACACGAACATTAAATCTTAGTAAAGTCAACAATACATAATGTTTATCATATAAAGGCGAGGTTGGGGCAGCAAACAGTGTTGGGCTCAGTGTGTCAAGCAAAGTGACAGTGGGAAGTATGAGGTTATGTTTGGTCGCATTGTACACCTACATGAATATAATTGGATGTTACCAATCAGCTGGTAGCCAAGCGGCTGAATGAGCCAGCGACTGCGAAGCATGAATGAAACATCTGACGTCAATCAGCTAATGTAAGCCTAAGTTAATGCTCTGCTCCATATGAGGGCATTCTTGAATGGTCCAAAGGTACGCTGCCATCCACTTGTTTTTATGTGCATTTTCAAATTGTACATTAAAGAATCTCAGCAGAAAAGGATGAAAATGTACGCCTGACGAAGTAGAAAAGGTGGCCTTTTAAAAAAAAAGAAGAAGATGAAGAAACAGATTTTTCTAATACACCTTTAGAAAACTGTCACTGTTACACCATAGCTGTTAAACCAGAAAGTCCAAAAATAAGGAATAAAAAGGTAACTCATACTGAAATGTTTGTAATAATAAGACTGCTATCAAAGTTTTTTTGTTTTAGAGATGGAGAACAGATAAAGATGCAGATGTCTAGATGTTCAATTGCACTGAATAGCTGATGCAAATACATAGATGATTCATTGAGAGAATGATGCATCATGTTTGGACGGCACTCCAGTCTGTACTACAGAAAAGTTGGAAACAGCTAAGAAAATGAATATGATGTGTCCTCATTAATGGTGTGATATCAAGCACAAAGCCCATCTCATCTGTAAGGATTCTTCTCTGTCTTATGGCATTCCTAGTAATATGTGTGTATCTACATGAAGAGGTTACCATGGAATCATACACTTTTTCAATAGATACTGAAACTATGACCTTATGAGTGAAAGGTATTGAAATACACATGCAACCACATCTTTCACAGATAAAGGTCATACACTTTTATCATCTCCCTTGTGAGTGTCCTTTACTCCAAAACCTTTATCCAGCACAGCGTTTCCTGTCAGAAGTTTGACATTTCTTCTTCATCAAAACTGAATGTATTCGTACTGATCTAACTTTTTTAAGTCATAACCAACTTATAAGGTCACGCCAAGAGCACCACATACCGTAAAAACTTTGTGAAACAGAGGCATTAAACATCCAACAACCTCCAGTAGGGCAGGACATTTCACTCCAACGCATCATCAAATGTGGCTAAATTGCATGAAATCTTCGCAGAGGAGCGCAAGTCATTTTCTCACAGAGGACATGTCCACTGGGAGGGAATCAGGTCATTTGAGAGACGCAGATCAAGGAGGGGAACATTTCCCTGCCACATGGGGGACTTAATCAGGACAGCTTTTTGAGACTGTGATCCATCTCTAGAGAATGGAGGATAGCGGGATTTGAACCTTTGATGTCTCTGCCAGTGGTCTAGCTGTGTATTTTCCTTGGCGATAAATGAACTAATAAGCATGTAATGACACTGGCCTGACAGTGGGATGTGCGACAGATGTTTTCTTAATACTGTATTTGCTTTAGTTGGATGATTTGGGGTGCGGGCCAAGAACATGGAGATTGGCTGGTAAAAAGTGGAGTAGAATTTCTTATACGGTGGAGGGTTGCAAACCCTTTATGTTAAGCAGACAAATTGAATTTTCAATGATGAGTCAGGTTCCTGAAATTCATAACAACTAATGTAAATGTCTCTGTAATACTTAACTGCAAGTCCCCCTGTTTAGCATTTATAAGCAGTTTATAAACATTTAATAAATGGTTTCTAATATACTATAATGTAGTTGTAAGCAGATATGTGTTTATGAATGTATTTGTTAACAACTATAACCCATGTGGGCACCAATAAGTGGAGGCTGGTGTGTAAACACATGATGAATGACAATACATAGTTGTAATCAGGGGTGTAGGACTGGGAGGACAAAGGGGACTGAGTATACAGGGCCCTCATGTGAGGAGGGCCCACAAAGATACTAGAATGGATAGCAGTGAATGCCAGGAAGGGCCCATAGAGAATGCCTATGTACAGGGTCCAGAATTTGCGCTACGCCCCTGCTGACGGGCAGAAAAATTATACATGCCACACAAACTGTGATATTTTTAATTAACTGTGGAATATTTTATGTTAAAATCCACCTGTTTCCTCAGACTGAATAACAAAGTGGAGCTGCAATATAGAAAAGCAAACTTTTGCCTCTAATTGAGACCCTGTAGATTCACCCTGTTGAACGTGAGGACACATACACAGGCATACGCACACACACACACACACACACACACACACGAGATAATAAAAACTGTCTCCTAAACAGCACCATTCAAGCAGCTTGTCTAGAGAAACCAAAGCTGGACATTTTAAGTATTTTGCCCATACTGTCCCAGTCCTAACAGGCCGGGAAACATGAGCATGCTCTATGACATTAATACACATTAACACTCATCCTCCTTATGCATTATGGGTGGGTCAGATAGCTGTCCGATATCAGAAAGGTTTAAATGCAACCAAGAAGCAGTAGAGACTAATTAAAATGTGATTGCTCAAACCATGATTGCTCACAGAGGACACATCCTAGCATCCTAGCCAGATGCTGAAAAGGTGTTAATGCATCCATCTCTTCAAGATGCACATGTAATATTTACTTCTCTCCTAAGTGCGTGTACTGTGGAAGGAGGAGGATGTGTTTGNATAAATGAACTAATAAGCATGTAATGACACTGGCCTGACAGTGGGATGTGCGACAGATGTTTTCTTAATACTGTATTTGCTTTAGTTGGATGATTTGGGGTGCGGGCCAAGAACATGGAGAGTGGCTGGTAAAAAGTGGAGTAGAATTTCTTATACGGTGGAGGGTTGCAAACCCTTTATGTTAAGCAGACAAATTGAATTTTCAATGGTGAGTCAGGTTCCTGAAATTCATAACAACTAATGTAAATGTCTCTGTAACACTTTACTGCAAGCCCCCCTGTTTAGCATTTATAAGCAGTTTATAAACATTTAATAAATGGTTTCTAATATACTATAATGTAGTTGTAAGCAGATATAAGTGTTTATTAATGTATTTGTTAACAACTATAACCCATGTGGGCACCAATAAGTGGAGGCTGGTGTGTAAACACATGATGAATGACTCTATGACATTAATACACATTAACACTCATCCTCCTTATGCATTATGGGTGGGTCAGATATCTGTCCGATATCAGAAAGGTTTAAATGCAACCAAGAAGCAGTAGAGACTGATTAAAATGTGATTGCTCAAACCATGATTGCTCACAGAGGACGCATCCTAGCATCCTAGCCAGATGCTGAAAAGGTGTTAATGCATCCATCTCTTCAAGATGCACATGTAATATTTACTTCTCTCCTAAGTGCGTGTACTGTGGAAGGAGGAGGATGTGTTTGTGTTAGCTTATGGATAGTTTTTTTGCTTGCTTGCTAAACTATTATTGTTGTAACTAAACAGCACAAATTATTCTTCATCTGGGTTTTTTTTTTTGCAGTTACCAAACAACATGATGCATTACCACTGCCCTGCCTAGCTCGGGAAATCACAGGAGAACACGGTTAGATTTGTGATCTTGCTGCTGTAGCAGAGAAACATATAAGTGTAAATAAAAATGTGTGGAATTGTTGTTGTGTGCAGCTATAAGAACAGTTTAAGGGTTTGTTAAGGTACTGTATTTGTCAGTAACTATAACCTCTCCTATAAGGACATGTTATTATAACCAGGGGCGTAGCACAAAATTCTGGACCCTGTACATAGGCATTCTCTATGGGTCCCTCCCGGCATTCACAACTATTCATTCTAATATCTTTGTGGGCCCTCCTCACACGAGGGCCCTGTATACTCAGTCCCCTTCGTCCCCCCAGTCCTACGCCCCTGCCCATCACTGAACACTTGCACAGCTGAGGGTTTTCTTGAGCCTACAAAACGCAAAGACCCTCTTTCCAAACATTTAAAAGCACTCCCTTGTACACAGTCAGTGTTTCAGCCGTCTCAAGTCCTTTCTTGTACGATCAATGTATTGTCACATGTCTTCCCATCAATACTTTGACAACAGGCTCATGCTATTGCTTCTACAGAAAGTGACAACATGACATTTACTTTGAACGATGACACTTAATGGTTTATGTCTCTCTGTGCTATTTTGATGGATGAGACACATGCTGCCGTATCCAGCTCTGCGGTTGTAGCATCTCCACATCCTATTGTCTCATAAGTCATCAAGCTTTTAAAGGACTCTTTCCATTGCTCTGATGCCTCTGTGAACTCTGCTGTTTTTGTGCTAGCTTTTCACTATCTTAACAAATAGTTATGTTTTAATCTATCTATATAAATACAGGGGTTGATGGTGATCGCTCTGACACTGTTGCATTCTGGGTTGAGAAATGAGAAAAGCCCTCTCAATCATTAATTATTCTTTCTGCTTTCATGGGCACATACATGCACACATAGCTATGTTCTTTAACTCCATCCCTTTCTGTATCTCTTTGTCTTTGTCATGTTATTTGATGCTGTTTTTTCCTCTTCCTTCTGTCTTTTTGTTCACCCTCCCGCATCCTTTGTCCCTGTCTTACATTCTCTCCTTCACTCTGTCACTCTTTCTTTCACTGCCACTCACTCGCTGTCTTTTTTTTTTCTCTCTCTTCTCTCTGTTGACAGTAAAACCATTTCAAGGTCCTTTGGTCTTAAGACACTATCAGCTGTCATGTCAGATGCATCGAGGTAGGGAAGAGTGGATCTTGTTTACTGCTGACCAAAAGACAAAGACACATACATTTATATGCACCTGCATACACACACACACAGCCCGATAAGCGGACATGCACATGGACATGCATGCTGTTGACATACAGATAGATGCATTTAGAGATATATGCATTTGCAGAGGCATGTATACTGCCAAAATGTACAACATATTTTGTCTAGATGTACATAAATATGCCCACACTACATATCGCTAACCTGTGGGGCACTAGGGAATATTGTGGTGCTCATAAATAATGCTTGTAAACATGCCCACAGACACACATTCTTAAGTAATTTGATAGCTTTAACATTCACATTGGTATCACACAAAAGTACTACTTAGATATCTAGCCATGCAGATTTCTTTGGTTTAATGTGGTTTTGAAATATTGACCAGTAAACATTTTATTATTGCTCCACCAGAAGTTAAATTAATTTTATTTGCAGTGCTCAAAGAATTAAAAACATATATTTGAAAAACTCTAAAGCAACTTGCCTTTCCAGAAACTATGTCCCTCTCACTTTGGATAATCCACATACCTAACTGTGGATCAGAACTACTTTATAGGAAAGAAATAGTGAAAATGGTGATACCTATTCACAGTGAGGTGCGTGAGTTAACCAAACCAAGTTAAAGGGAGATTGTTTCTGGAAAGACACGTTGCTGATGAGTTCATCTTTCTACTCAGGCAAGTTAGGAATATCAATGGACAGTCATCTCTGCTGGAGAACCAGGTTATGAGGTGTCAAGTGTCATATGCAGCGTTTCTTTTGCGCACAGTGCCGTACTTCTGCGTAAAGTACATTTTGTGCCACAAAAATAGCATGAAGTGTCATCAAAGTGCATTGCGTCCCAAGTGTTGCAAATTAATATGATAATGATATGGTAATTATATTATAATCATTCCCAGTTAATTTTCTTCATTTTGTTGCAAGAAATTCATTACATGGCACAGAAAGTGATACTCAGTGCCCCAAGGTGCATTTTGTGCACATAACGCATTCTGTGCCATGAAATATACATTTTGTGTTAGGGAAATTTTGTGCAGGAAATGCAGCGTGAGACATTTGGTGCTCTATATTAAAGCAATGTGACTCGATCTGAGGAGGGCAGTGAGAAAATAACCACTTTATAGATGAGGGATGAAGTGCAGAGTTGGTGCTTTATTTGTTTACTCTATCCTTCACTTCAGTTCAGTGTTCGTCATCACCATGTCTTCAGACAGAGAGTCTTTCTTTGTTGTTTTCATGGGTTTTCCCCTGACAAGTTAAATGTTCTCATGGCAATTTTGTGCTTCTGTCATTTCTTTGAACCAGTTCTTTACCATTTTGTTTCCAATTAGACTTGGGTCTTTCCAGAGCCAGAGGCTTCCTTACATTAAGAGTGAAAACAACTCACCATCCATGTATTGTTGTTAAGAGACTTTGCCCCACAAGTGAGCCCTTTTCTTACATTATTAGGCATAACATATTTCTCTGTCTTCAGCCTCTTCCACGGACACTATCATGTGGTGTACATTAACATGATGATTCTATTGCTGTGTTTTGGTCCTCATTCTGTACTTTACTTTAGCCTGTGACCCAATTCCTTTAAAGTCAATATATATATTATAGTGTCAATGACGTAAATAGGCCTACTATTAAAAAATGAGACAAATTTTCCACTTTATTTTGACACATTTTACCATTTTTAAAACTTAAACTACACTGAAGTTAACACTAACTTAGCAATACCCTTTCCCACAACTATTTAGAGTTTGTAGTGCAAGGACGTGATCCCCCACTGGCTTCCCATCCACCAACAGTACCGGCTGTGTTGGTTACAATGCCTGGCCAAGCTGGAGGCCCTGCAGCCAGGAATTAAACCAAGTCTTGCAGTTGGCCCCATCGACACTACTACAGTTTTCCGTGTACAAACCCCATGTTTGTGGGTGTGTTTGTCCTTGCAGTCACACACACATAGTTGAAATGGTTATCTAAAATGCATCCATGAAACACTTGAAATTCACTTTATCAATTTGTGTTAGCTTATTATGATTATTATATGTCAAGTTATTAATTTTTTTTCATTAACGTCATCTCTTTTTCAGTCAAAGGTTTTGTTTTTTGGCTTTAAGAGGATAAACATGCTAGAAATTAACTTTCATTGCTCTTCAGCCATTCATCTGCAAACTCTGTGCTCACATGTAGTCTCCCATGATGCTACTGTATAACATGCAACCTGTGGGCACATAATGATAAATGCAGTTTAAGGCTGCCAAAATTAATCATGTTTACAGTAACTGTCCATGTACATGTCCCTTCTCTTGTGGCACTCCTTTTCCCAAAAAGGTCTAATCAAGTTCATCGCAGGCAGCAAACAAAATATTTACATTCACTCATCCGCAATATACTGTAGACTGTAAAGACAGCAACAATTTACTTGCTGCTGTGGCTCCTTCGAACAAGTGTGTTTGCAAGCCTTTTTGAAATCAGAGAAATAACGCAATAATTCAGAATATGTTACTATCCAAATTTACTCTGATGAATTCTTAACATCCTCCTCTGTTTATCTCAACTGTTGATGTGCATTGTGTGGCAGACAATTTTGGCTTGGAGGTGCATTTCTAGGCACATTGTGCTACAGAAGCTACACTGTCAGTGAGGATTACCGTATTTTGAGTTCCCCCTGGGATGTCATTACTTTAAACCCTCCTGCAATACATCAATTTCTAATTAACATTTGCATACTAGATCGTCGGGGGGTGCCTGAGAGGGAGGGGAGGGGGTTTGCTGAGGACTCACACACGTACATTTATGCTAATTAATTGAAATAAAATGAGCCTGGAGCTGAAGATGGGGCGGGGCAATGGAATGCTTCAACACCCAATGGGAGGGGCAGGCTGGATGCTCGAGTGCTGTCAGCGACGCCCGGTGCATCCAAAAACACCCATCGCTCTGGAGACCTGAACTCACTAGTGGATGGAGTGTGTAGGATATGTTTCTGTGTTGGAGGATGTTTGTTTGTGCGAGTGTATGCTCTATTATGTCCCAGCTAGCATACACATGTGGGCCATATCTGGGTCATTTCTTGCAGTCACAGCTCAGTTACAGATATGGCCAATATGCAAACAGGTGGTTTTTGGGTGAGTTTTGGTGGTTTTTATGGTATGGACCATAAGAAACAAATTCACGGTGAGTTAGGCCCAGATTGCAGCATGCAGGAGAAATGAAGAACCCACCTATGGCCCTGTCATTTCACATTTTAAGTGGGGCACGCATATATGCTTGTAGATATACTGCAGTATGTAAACACTTGAAATGGCCATTCCACCTCAGTGGCTATGTTTCAGTGTTTGGATGTTGGCTATCATATCAAGGTCTCATTGTTTCAATGTTGAATTTACATCATTTTAGTTTGAGGTGGAAAATATGTTTAATGTTTTAATCATCAGATATTTATTTGTTTGCTGAATCATGTTTGTGTGATTTCAGTGGCTTAAATGCAGGTAGAACACTGAACTGTACATTGAACCTGTTGGCCTGCAACAAGGATGATTGACAGCACCTGCTGGTTGAATCTGTGTTTACAATGTCTGAATCATCTATCTGCACAGTTTTCTCACACAGTTTGGCTGGACTGAGAGGATCTAGCTAACAATTAAATCAACTTTGGATTGGTCTTTGGGTTCAACTTTAACATGAAAAGTATTAGTTTGCAGGTTTACATTAAAAGTGTGTAAAAAATAGTTTTCATTGCATGGTTTACAGGTGTGTGCTTTTTTTTTATGGACACAGACATCTCCATCATAACAGCGATGTGCCAAATCACCAGTCAACATCTGATTTTTATTAAAAGGCCACTATCAGCTCAATGTATCAACATACCTTAGAGTAAGTGTATGTGTGGGCTTTCTGTATGCGATGGTATGTGTGTGTTTGTGTTCTGGAGATGTCTTCTATGGTGGGAGTGAGGGTGGGTGATTCATATCCAGACTTGTCAGCCTATAGCTTTGAGATGTTTCCCTAATTTATCTTACAGCTGGTTTTTTTCAATGTTTTGTCAGTTTATCAATTAAATATCACTGTTTCTCAAAACAAGTGCCTTTTCTGAGAAACTTCTTCTATCTTTTGTGATTATGACGAATCATGTTTCACAATAATTCAGTGAAAGTACATTTAGATGACTAAGGAATCAGTTAAAGTTTCAAAATTTGGGAAAGACACATTATTACACTAAGTTAGTTGCAATGCAAAAAGTGCTATCTGAGGTATTGTGTGTGACATACAGAGAGTTGAACAAATTGTTGCCCCCTTGGGCCAATTACCACAATTTAGAAGATGCTGGAGCATTTATGCATCATTCCACAAATTTTCATTAAAATCCAATCAACAGCATTCAGCTGATAAACAGATAGACTGAGGCTGATCCATAATCCCCCCCCCCTCAGTTTCATCTTGGGAACAATTGTCCACCAGTGCAGCACGATAATTTAACTGATATTATCTTGAAATAAACTTGTAGGATTGGATGTATAGCATCAGTATCGGACTGCTCGTACAATCTGCTGTGTACAGTCAGTAAATGTTATGTGCAAGGCAATGAATGTGTGTGTGCTTGCACGTGTGTGCGAGATGATGCTCGGAGGAGACGACAAGACAAGTGAGGTGTCGTGACTTTGCTCCAAGCCAAAGGTCTGCAGAAACAGACATGCAGTGTTGTTGTTGTCTCATCCTGAGTGTAAATTGGAGTTTGGAGCAAAGTAGATGATAAAATTCTACTTTGTATGCAGATCCACTAATTCTAAATCAAGAATTGGACTCAAGGCAAACAAATTCTGATGCTGGTTGGCTTGTGAAGCAAGGAGTTACAAAAACAACCCAACTCCTCCTCAATGAGCAACAGTATAGCTACACAGGGGTGTGAACCACCAAGCTGTTTTTGTATAAATGGTCAACAGGAAACAATGTAAAGGGGGGGGAGTACACCTACTACTAGTTTCCTTTGGTCCAAACTATTTTGGTGGATTTTACTTGTTACTTTTCTTGTTTGCTTTGCCTCACAGCCCAAATACAATACTACATGAGCAAAGTCATACAGGGTCAAGTGGGCAGTAGACAGATTTTTGGTACCTAGCCATCCTGCAAAGTTTGAGAATTTGGCAGTGAAGTGGGACTCAAAACCCACCTCTACTCTTAGCTAAATGTGATGACTTTTGTGAGACTCTTCTGTAGACTACTTTCTTTCTCTGGTATTCATACCAGGTAAGAACACGTACTGTACAGGCTTTCCAAGCACAAGGATCTGTTGGCAGAAGTCAATATCTGCCTCCCAGTATCTTTTAAAATATGTGTGTTTTGGGGCTTTTCTCTGTATTTAAAGCTGCAATAATCAATGTTGTATTACCAAAATAACTACTGTAATGTGAAAAAGCCCCCAGATAGTGACAGATCTACAGATAGTTATGTCTCTGCAGTTCCCCTCAGCCCTACAGAGTGTTTTAGCAGCTTTAAGGTCATTGTTTTGGTTTTATAGTACCCAACTTTACAGTCATGATTACATTTTTAGGGCTCTCATCAACCTTGATTCCAGCTTAAGAGCCCGAGACTGGCGTTGGTGGAGACCAAAACAGAACTATGAAAGTAGAGTGAAAATTGGATTTACATGCATCAGGTGGCCAAAAACAAGACACCAAACGAATGCTAATGTTGCTCCGTATCTGCTGGATGTGTAAATAAACAATTTTCACTGCCCCTAAATGGTCAGAAAATCAATAAATGCTGCTTTGGAGTGTAATCACTTCTAGTAAACACACTTTACTGATACCCATAACTCTCAATGTTATTGCTCTCTCCCGGCCAAACACAAAAATACAAAATACACTGATTTTGAATACTATAACTCCAAATATTTTTTACTATGAATTAGTCCGGACATCTGTGGTCACAAATGATATGCCAGTGTTTCCTGGCACGCTGTACGTGATTAAAGCAGTACTCTTGGGGAATTCCTTGGGCATTGTTAACGCATTACAATGACTCCAAAGTTGCCCTGAGTGTCACTGACCTCAAGCTGCTGCATACTATCAATCATTTTAACAAGGCAACCATATCGGGGGTCAAGATATTAACATCGTTATTTGGCCATGATTGTCAGCTCACTATGTTTAAGGTCACATTAAACAAGCACAATAAAATCACAAGAATAGTCTGACATTTGGTACAGAGATATATCACTATCCTCTTGTTTCACAGCACTGACATGTGGTTCAAGGACAACAGGACCTTTTTGTAATAATGTTCCTAAAAATGATTCACCCCCTTGTACTATCATGAATCTACTCTCCCTTTGGGATGAAATTACATGTTGTGTGTCAAGCTGAGGCAGAGTAATACGCTCTGATTATCAAGCAATGCACCGAATCTTCGACTATCTCCAAGGAATGCTAATCACTCTTCTATTGGATTTTTCTGTGACGCCTGCCATTAATCCTCACCACAGTCTCGTGTGATGAAACTGCCGCACTCTTTTGAACGTAATTAACTCCCATGATCGCTTTTGAACCTCGCTGCATTGAGTGCTCTGATCGAGAGAAATTACACCGGGCTATTGCAAGTATTTAATGGACCCACGAGTGTCAATTAATGTAGAGAAGCTTTTCATTGCGCTTTCTTTTCATGTCCACTAGCCCAGGTTTTATTAAAAAGCACTTATCCCGAGCCTCTGCTTTTAAAATGAACAGCCTTCCAAGGCATTACAATAACCTGCGTCCTGTTGTGATTAGCCTGAGGGTGCTAGACCTCCATCACTGTGACTTTAGACCCAACTCTGCCTCTGGTTTGACTTCACTGCTTCAGGCAAGGATTTTGTAGATGAGAACAGGTAGTGTGCTTCTATCAAATTAGGCCGCTTCTGATATTCTGGCCTTGAACAAAGATGTAATCGAAAGAAAATCTGGCCTTCATTTCCCAAATGTCTTTCCATGCTGAAGTGGTTCTAAGTCAGTGTTTTAGAAAACTACTACATCTGACGTTAACACTGACATCCGACTTTGTACTTCATCTATAATATGTTAGTTTGCATTATTAATCAGTATTTTGATCTTTACAATTAATCTGTAAAGCAGTTTATGGCAAATTTATAGTGTTTTAGTTGTTTTAAACTTTTTAGTAACTTTAGAAGTAAGTTGGATTTGACCGGAGCCCACTGGTGGCCGAGGAGTTAAGGTGCTGACCACGAACCACAAAATTCTTCACAACATTGTTGAACTTTTGCTCCAAATGTTCTCACTTGACCCTTGCACTCATTTTGAGACACAGTAGTTCAAAGTTTTATTAGTGATAAGTAGTGGTAAAATAACTTGACTACGGAAAGGGACTCCACTCGGGCAACTGGGCCCAATTGAAAACTCCTCATTCCTGACCTCGGTAACAGTATGTGCGACAAAATAAGACTTTTATCCTTGATGAAGACTGTGAGATGCAGTTGAAAGCTGTAGAAAGGCCGGTAAATGGACCTTTTGAGTCAAGATTAGTTTGTCACACAACAAAAACAAGTGGTTTTACTGATCTTCTGCCCCAGTGGTTAAGATTTGTTTCTCCTTGGTTAAGGTTACATTAGGTTAAAGATTTCTTTCATGGTCAGAGGAATCCTATTTTGACTGTTGGTAGAAAAAGGGAAGTCACATCACTTTGTACACTCATACATTCACCTCAGCTTCCTCCCTGTAACTTTTTTCTGGGCTATAAGAATGTCCCATGACTTCCTGCTGTGTTGTAAGCTATTTGATAAAACAGCCAATGTTCTTGTATTTCTGGATCTTCTTGTACTGGTACTGCTACATGTGGAATCAGAAGAAATCATCAGAAATGAGTGGGTCGAGGTTGAGGGTGAAGGGAAGAAAAAGGTTGTCCTACAACAGGTCCACTTATTAACCCCAGAATGATAGTCAGCTGTAGTGAACCATAGTCAAGACTGTCACGTCTGCAAACGTGCTGTTCATGTATTGTCTATTTTTATTTATGACTCTGGTGATAAGCACTGACATCACAGCATCTGGCTGAACAATTACTCCCACAATACCCAGGGGAACCGTGAGATTATTTATACTTTTATTGGGATTGATCTGGTTTGACGGAGGTCTGTATAGTTACATCCACTCACTTCTGGGACCCAGGATAACCACACTGTTGGTCACCATGCAGTTCTGAGCAATTAGGGGTGAAAGTGTTAATTAAGGTCTTGCTCAAAAGCTGCTCGAAGGCAGCTGTCAGTTGAGCAGAGTGTTACTGCTTCACTTTTCCAGCCCAGATTTTTGTTGCCAGGTACCTGCAGCTCTTTGTTTGCAAATCCTTTTTTGTTACCTCAAGGCTAATACAAACAACTACAACGCTCACTGAGTACAGCCACAGTGTTTGTAAGCTGCACAGACAAAAGACTCCAAAACAAGATCAGCCAATAGCAACTATATTTTTAGGGATCTGGTTAAGAGGACGTTTGCAACCCATATGAAATTTTAAAATTTGCTTCATTAAATATTTGCCACCATATTTTTGTTTGTTCGTTGCCGACTGATTAGCTACACTGAAAATGCTGTCTAACAACACCCAATCAGATATCTTAAATGATCTTTTAATAGTAACCAAAGATGTATTTCAATATTGCTGCCACCTTTCAGTTCTTAGAAATCATATTTATGGGTGTGATTTTAAGAGAAAATACACTCTCAAACTGAATTTACACTGAGGTAATCCAATGATTCTGCCACAGATACAGGCCTATAAAATTCATGAATCGGATGGGGCTCAGCAGGAAGAGCGGGGCATCCACGAATGACAGGATTGGTGGTTTGATCCCCAGCTCCTCCTGTCCACATGTCCTTGGACAAGACACTGAACCCCAAATTGCTCCTAATGGTCAGGCCAGAACCTTGAATGATCGCTCGGTGAGTGTGTTTCTGAATGGGTGAATTAGAGCTAAATTGTCTAGTGCTTCGGATAAAAGCGCTATATAAATGTCGTCATTTACTATGCTAAATATTGTATTTAGTACCAAACCTGACAAAGAAAATCTGTGTTTGAATTTGTGGCGCAGCTAAGAAGTATGTGTGATGATACTATGAGAGAAGTTTATCATTCCGCAATTTGGATTAATGGGCATTTACTTTTGGAGCTTCTGATATGGACAGATGCATTCTAGGTGTTTGATGTGGTGAGGAGGTGTCAGAGGAACGGGACTGGCAAGCGTTTAACAGATAATTGTTAAATATTCACAGAATCAGTCTTCCAGAGTTTGCCCAGCCTCTAATCAAAAAGTGTGGTGGGCATCTTGAGTGATTGATGCATAGCTAATGACTTGGTGATTAATAGCCTGGCACTCGCATAAATGTGGCTGATCCAAAGATGAGAAAGGGGAGTGGGTTGAAGACAAAGACCCTGCAATGTTCTGTGACGTGTTCAAGGCCACGGAACATTGTCGAGCCATCGCTCGTATAAAAGCCATCTAATTAGAGAAGAAAAGCTCAGTGCTGGGTGTGTTAATATGTGACGGGTGTTAATTAGGTTTGTCCAGGCATATGGAGATTTGCTCTCTGGATTAGCATGGCTGTGAATGACGACAAAAGGGAGGAGGGATAGTTAGTTTAGTTTGCTGGGTCTCATTGGCTACCAGGCTTCTGTGATGTACACTGCCATCATCTGATCTCTGGTTGGTGTTTGGATGAATAAGATTCTGTGAAAGGTCCTTTGGGTTTTGTAAAGGTCACAGTTTTGTTCCTCTTGACAGTGGGGTGGCTGATTTCACCCTCCACTCAACAAGTGCCAGCCAAGAGAAGAAAAGACACTAATTACTGACATCCTGTTAGCACTAATAACCTTCTCATTCAAATGAGGGTCAACGTTTCCTCATCTGTATGCAAGCTACGCAAAAGCAGCTATTAAATACCAAGAAATTTCCTTTGCCAGGTCACGAGAGCTGATGGATGAAATCTGCGGCTGCATCTAAGGATCCCCCTGATGTGAGCAACAGCAGTGCGTACGATGCCATTATCCCATGCTGTGTGCCTAGCTAAGACAGATGGTCCTGGGGGAGCGGCGAAGCATTGCCGTCGGCCTCCCTCCTCTCCCCATAGAGGCTATTGGTGGATCCAGCCCTGTACTGGGCTAATATTAGCCACAGATAAGGACACCTGCAGGGCGAGGACATTTGGCATCAACCGGAGATATAGGGAAACTTCAGTCCAGCTATATATAGCCTGGAGAAATGAAAGGAGGAAGGCCTGCATGCTGTGATGTTCTCTGTCACTTCTCTGCCTTGAAAAATGTGTCTCTGGGAATAAATGGATTCCCCTGCTTCATTTGATTCTAGCCTACTCAGGTTATGATTTAACCCTGTGATTTCTATAGAGGATTTTTATCACACCTGCACAATTTGCATGTTTCGTTTCACATGTTTATATTTTGTGCAAAATAAATGAAACAGATACAGAAGATGGCAGAGGTTATTGACACACTAAATTTCCAGTGTTCAGTTCTCATTTCAGGATATTGATTGGCTTTTTTTATACCGAACCCATAAGTAATTAAATTGCACATTTTTGGAACTACCAATGTACGATGATTGGGTGAAGGATGTTCTCTCAAATCACACTGAGGGCCAGGGTGTACATCCCCATGTTGGCAAGTATCCACCGCCAAGCTGTTTGTGCCTTGTTTCAGATGCATTCTGCCGCTAGAGTCATACATGCTATTCATCAAACAGGTACACCAGACTGGAAGCACAGTTTGCCTGTCACCTGACGCACACCTCGCCTGTAATCAGTGAAGTGCTTCTCTCTCCTTCATGCATATTCATTCAAGGCAGGGTTGAGCAAATGATGGGAGGAGATACGAAAAGTGGTCCTCAATTTTGTGAAAAAAATTGTCTGCCAAGAGCAGGTGCACATTTTAAAAAANAAAAAAAAAACCCCAGAAAGGTCATGGTGGGGGAAAGAGAATTTAGCTGATCTGTATTTGTAGGAATCTAAATGGCAGCAGACACAGGGTGCAGAAGAGCTGCACATGTTGTAATAATATCAAATAAATGGACATGAGGCTGTGTAGCCTATAATATGATTTTTTTCTTTATGTTCACTGTTTGTTTTTAGAAATTAAAAAAAAAGCAGTTAATCATAAGACCTATCCCCTCCTGTCAGTCGTTAGTCATTTTGGCTCAGTTGCAAGCCTCTCTTGTGTTTTTGCTCATTTTTTCATGCGCTAATTAAAGGCAATAAATGCATGAAAATATAAAATCAAAATAGATGTTGCTCTGTTCTGGTGTCAAGTGGCCAGAGACAGAACTTTCTAGTAGCTATGCTTTAGTATTTGAGCATCTTAAGTGATATAAAATTGTAATTTGCTGCACATCCGTATGATTTTGAAGCATTCATTGCCCTTTATGAGTAGTTGTTACGAAGTGGATCTGTGCAGTGGGTTAAGATGACAAACCCTTCTCCCTGAGGAGGGCAGCAGCAAGAGAAGAGCAAATTTCCCAAAAGGGATCTCTTATGTGTCACATTATTGCTTTTTTTTTTACTTGTTTTTTCCGAGAATTAACACTAACTCTACTTTGAAGTGACTGACTCATGTGAAAGGACACAATCAACAGAATATACAATAATCCCAATATAGTATTCCATTAAAACTGTGTTAAGCTGTTGATATTAAAAGCTGTTTGCCTGATAATTACCCAGTCCAGGGCATCTCACAAGTACATGCCGCTACATGCTTCCTATTCGTAGTTCCATGTAGCTCAGTGGGTAAAGCTTGAGAATAACAAGATGGATCAGGGACTTCTTACACTACTGTAAATATGCTTTCAATGTGCTTTGGATCAAACATTCACCAAACAGCATATCATTATATATTTTGCATATTTAGAAGATTTAAGCACAGCAATTCAGTGTGTTTTGTTTTCATGAATATTTTATTAATTTGGTTTGGATATCCATTTGAAACAGATATACAGCTGTAAGGCTTTGCCCCATAAATTAATGTTAATAAACTGCATTAAAAATATCAAACGAGTGAAACTTTTGAATCAATAAAATATTCAATCCACGCATCACATTTCACACAATATTTGAAATTTAAAGGCAGAATGAGTAGAATTTTCTTAAAAAACAATGTATAGACTCTTACAAATATAATCTCTCTCAATCAGAAGTTTGTGGCCGTCTGCAGAGACCCTGCCCTCTGCCTGTATGTTCTTATCTTGCTGTGTTCAGGACGTTTCTGGGCGTCAACTTTTGGGCAGTGGTGTGTAATCCCCAGCCAATAACAGAGCGCAGGGTGTGAGGGCGGGACCAATGTGGCGACCAGGTGCCAGATCACCACGTGCGTGTGACACCACCAGAAGCGTGACCGCCAAATCCTACTCATTCTGCCTTTAA
>NTHP01000192.1:337330-351679 GCA_003416845.1 Oplegnathus fasciatus | reverse complement strand
CACTCAAAAAAAAAAAACACAAAAGGGAAAACATTTCCACTTGTCAGTGGTAATCAGCGGGTTCGTGATAATATCAAATGCTTCACCCACATGCAATTATGATACTTGATATTTCCTTCATCTTGTTTTCTCTTCCAGCTTGTGTAGTGCCTGTCAATCTCTGATTTTTCCTCGAGTGTGTGATTTATGTGTGGGTGTGTGCGTCCTTACACATTACCAACACACCTGAGGGTGTGCATATGCGTGTTGAGAACGTGTTTACCCTTGTTGTCAACATGATTTAGGAAGTGTGTGAGCGACTAATGGGCAAGGATTAAGACTTGGGTTTATGATGAAACTGATATTAAACTCATGTTGAGGTTTTGGTGAGAGATAAGGTTAGACACGTAATGTAGAACAAGTGCAAAATTAAATTTTCACTTCAGGGTAGACGTCTATTGAGAACTGCTTGAGCTACAGTCAAACAAAGAGAAGTGTGATGTTGAAATCAAGATATAACTGATTCACATTTTAAAGGCGTGCTGAAAACATGTTTTGATTGATCAAACATTCACCGTGTGGCTCTGAAAAGGATCAGCATGGATTTATAGTTCCAGTGGATTCCAATATATGAACGTACGTATGTGGACGTCTAAAAAAAGAAGACGTCTACATACCACGTTCACAGAAATACCAAAATATGGCTTAATGCAGCTTCTTTTTTACACTGCCCAGGTTGGCTATTTTGGTCAAACGGAAGCTTTATTTATGAAATGGCTGGAAGTGACATGTCTCCCTGTCTCTGTATAAAATAGTACCTGTGTGAGAAAATGAATGCACTCATAAGTATAATAAAACAGGCGTGTGTGCTCTTGCATTGTGCTTGTTTGCATCATCTCCCTGCTTGGCTACATGTAGCTCCAGCCTGTACTATGTAGTCTGCTGGCCTCATCTTAACCACACACTCCTACACACACACACACACACACCGTCTGCTCACCGGCTGCTATCATCTGCTGGCATGGACACACACCAGCTCGTGCCCTCCGGGGGGTTGGAGGGTTGTGGGTGGGAGGGCAGGTTTCCTGGCAGGCCCTCCGCTCTTCACCCTGTACACTGGGCTGTCTGTCTCAAACTCCCCTCCTGTCAACTCAAGGACTCCTATCAAGTGTCTGTCACTATCGCTCTCTGTCTGTCTCTGCAGATAGCTAACAGATGTCCAAGTCAGAGTCGGTGAGTGACATACCATCACGGTGAGGATGGGTGGGATTATGCAGCGTGTAACAGGATTACAAGTGAAATGCTAGCTGTTGTGTGCTGCTGCTGGTGTGAAAAAAATACAGTAGCTGACTCGGATTACCAGAGAGCATGTCACTGCTTTTAAGTAAAATCTACATTGACAACCTTTGAGGAGTGACCATGCTTTTCAGCAAGTTCAGCTGAAAGGGATTCACAAACCAGAAGGCTATATTTTCTCCCCCCACACATGAATGTGCAAACTTCACTTGCCCTCGTGGTATTTAGCAATGCTGATACATTCAGAGTTTAACGCAGGTTTTGTTTTGTTTTTTCCAGTTTTGGAAAACTTGTCCCTTGCTATCCTGATTCTAGTGTGGAAACCTTGCTCCGGTTCAGGATTGTCATTGTAATATCACTATCCTGGATGGATGTTTCACACAGAATCTAACAGTGAAGTCATTAGCAGTGTGGCAGCTGTCCTCAGGATGAGTCCAAACTCCATTTCCTCTCTCCCCCCCCCCTCAATCCTGGATGTATGTCACATTACTCTTGCCTGACATCATGTTTTTTCCCCGCAAAAGAGAAGATTTGGTGTTTTCAGTTTATTTTCAAGCTTATTGTTATAACAGTCCCAGATATCAAAGGGAACACGAACATCTCAGTCATTTATAAAACTCCTGAAAGAATGATGACAGCGGGGAAGGCAGTTTTCTTAGTGATCTATATAGCATGCCAGTTAAGTGTAAAGTAAAAAAACAGGGTTGGCTTCCCATCCTGGAATATCTGGAGAACATGGGGAATCAGTTTTACTGGAACTAGAAAGTACCTGGAGAGGTAGAGGAAAACACGGTTGGCATGACAAGTGCAGTCAGTAGATGTATCGAGGTTAACACATAACACAACAGCATAGCTCCCGAACTGTTTAACCACAAAAACAAGTGTAGTCTCTGGTAAAGCTGTGCTTTCGCATCGTGATGTTGGGATTGACTTTGATCACTTAAGGCAATGGGAACAGTGATGCCCATGAACAAATTAGTTTTCCTCCCTCTCCATTATTTCAGCACCATCTCTCCAAAATGAAGTGGTTCTACTAAACAAAAGAGAAAATATAATTACATGTTGAGTTATTTGGATTTTATCTTCCCAAACAAAATGATACATGTGAATCTCAAAATGGATTTTTATTAACCTTTTTTAGTTAGAGTTTTATTCTTCTGGGCTTTCAAAAAACAACATTTGAGCATTTGTGTATAATTTGAGACCCGAACAAAAGATTTTTGTTGGAGAAAAATTTGTCAGACTCTTCGATGTTTCAGACTTTTTTCTCTCACAGGGAGGACTTCAAAACGAGAAGAATTAAATTACCACACATTATCTCAGATTTTAGGGGGAAAGGATGGAGTTTGGAATAGACTGACCCAATATCTGAAAAGATTGGAAAACGTGTCATTTAGCAGAGGTAACAGCCGTTGTTTTCACTGGGGGGAATTGAAGATGCTGTGGTAAAGAAGTTGTTCTTTTTTGTCTATATTCGCTATTCATGGAGGAAGTTGAAATGCATGTACCACTCCCAAGCGACACATGTGACAGCTGGAATATTCTCTACACACATGGTTTATTCTTAAAATTAACTGTGAGATATTAAACGTTTGTTCACATTGTGCTTACTGAGCATTTATATAGTGCACGGTTTCCTGCGTTATCAGTCATTACACTCTGGAACAAAACTCTCTAGATAATAGCGAAGATGTAAAAACTAAATGTTATGTCATTGTTATCTCTTGTGCCGAAGCTTTTCTTTTCCTGGTTTTGACATTCACGCTTTTTTATTATTATGTTGATAATCCTCATGAAACCTATAATTATGTGTTGAATGGATCTTCACCCCACCAGGGAAATCAATTAAATCTCAAAGGCTTTTTGTTTAATTTATGAGATGGGATTTTAATTCCACTCGCTAATGAAAACTAATGAAAACTTCCATTCAAATTTCAGTCATAGATCAGCATATCAATAGCACCGAAGCAAGGCATTTTAATACATTAACCAGCTTAATTTGGAGCACGTGTCTCTGTGTTTATACGCCAGGGATCCCTTATCAAATGTCACTATCCAGCTTGTCTATTTGCACCGTCATTTACATTTCAGGCCTTTAGCTCAAGCTCGTAAACTCAAAAACTTGCCATGAATATGTGAGAAGGTGGATTCAGGTCTTTCAGGGCTGTTGATGGACACATTTGTGGTTGCAGAGTTTGAACTGTCAGGTCACAGGGTTACCCTCCAACCACAAAACCAACCATCAAAGGAATGTATTTCAAAGCAGCCGATGATCTTCAACACCAAGTGTAATTTATGGGTCGGTGTAGCCAAGTCACGGTATATTAATTCTGAGACTTGATGCAGGGCATGGCCAATGACTGGGGCGAGTTGAATGAAATGTTGAATGGACTCCCCTCGCTCGTTGCAGGTGGAAGTGAATTCTAATCCGACCGTAGTGCTCCTCGGCTTACTAATAAACCACTCAGAGTGCAGGGTGGAAACTGCGAACGTCCCTGCCTGCTACCGTGAGCAGTGAATAAAGACCAGGATCAAGGCCAAAGTCTGAAACCAGACTCAGAGGTGCTAACCTTGAGGTTGCAAAGTCTCCAAGTGTACTCGCTGAGAATAGTAATGATAACTAGGCTATGTGTGTGTAGGTCTCACTGCTACGAGTTCTCCTACTATTGCTGCTGCAAGTACTACTACTGCTAATGTAACATAATCGGTCTCATCCACTCAAAAGCTCAGCATCCTCTAACTACTCCATTTAATTGAAGCAAGACGGGCAAATGATACTCCAGGTCTTGAGATTCTAAAAACATTTTCAGTCTTATATGCTGATTATTCACACGTACTGTAACTTAAAAGAAATCGATTTGAGAGGCATTGTTGCCTTTATAGGATTACAAGGGGGAGCTGACAGGAAATCAGGGGAGAGAGATAAAGGGGAAGACGTGCAACAAATATCCCTGACTGAACTCGAACTAGGGATGTAGTGATTACATGGTCTGCATCTTAAACCCCCAACGTCACCACGATGGCCCAAGGAACTGATTTCCTGGTAAGTAATGTAAGCTTGGAAGTGCAGAACATTCATGTGTCCCAAAAAATTCGGAACCATATTGTTGTTGTTGCAGATTTCCTTATTCCAAATGAGGGGCTCCAACAACGAGGTCCTTCAGATACACGTCAGGTATAGGAACTGAAACCAAGCACAAATTGTTTAAGGTGTCAGTGTGCTTGCTTGCGCTGCATCCAACAATTTGTGTAACTTCTGAAACTAATCCGACAAGCACACACAGCGATGTGGTCGGATGGCACGTTGTACGAACTAGTTTGTTTTGAGCATACTGACACCTTCATACACTTACTGTGTAATATTCCGTTACAAGTAAAAGTCCTAATTCACAAGCTTACTGATTATTATTACTGTGTAAGCAGCTTTTAAATCTTGTAGCTGGTTGAGAAGGAGCTATTGTAATTATTTCATGCACTGCTGGACAGTTTACTTTATAGCAATGTGTTGCATTTTATAAGCTGATCTTAGGTTTTAGAAGTAAAATCTTAACCTGCAAAGTAACGAAGAACTTGAGTATGGCTGTCAGATAAATGCAAAGTGCCATTTTCCCCTCTGAAATGTAATGGAGTAGAAAATGGAAATAGTCAAGTAAAGCAGAAGTACCCACTGGAAATAAATAAACTTAACCATCTAAGCAAACATGCAAAAAAAACCCAACATGACAGCTAAAAGTTACTTTCAGGTCCAGATTCAGCTCCATCTCTCTGTCTGCATCTCTCAACACATCAGGGCTCAGCTGTCAGTCTGCTGTCAGACAGCATTGTTTTTATTGCAGAGTGCTTTGTAAGATATGGTAAAATGGTCTACAAGCCAACAGTGTGGCAGACAGAAAGTAGGTCTGTAGCATTTACTTCAATTACGCTGTCTTACAGTCTACTGGTAAATAAAGGATGAGATGTTAAAGCCCACCTGAAGCACACTACCAAACATTGCAAAGGCGGGGAAACACAAAAATATGGAAACGTGTGAAAAGCTTGTAAGCAGAAATTTTGAATGCGTATTTTTCACATATTCACCACATTTCCACATCCCCACTAGTGTGAAGCAACGTTTAGGGAGGAGTTTCCAGTACACAATGCATGCATTCATGAAGCATGTTTGCACTAAATATTATCTGTACTTAAGCATAAAGCAAATACCTTCAGCTTCTCCCGTCTAAAATTCCTGCCAATACCTTGAGAAAACATTTTCTTTATGCTTACACCACATAAACAAATCAATGTTCACAATGCCCAGATGTGCTGGATGCTTTCAATTCAGAATCCACACGTGTGTTTGTGTGTATATACCGTACGTACCTGTATTCCTCCATGCCATTCACAGTTTGGAGCAAAAATACATCAACATGTTGTACTCGACAGGCATATCTCATAAGAAATGTGTGCATTTTTGTAATACCTGTGACATTTGCTTGGCATTTGAATCCACCTCCACATCGTTGTCATGCAGGACGTACAGGAATCAGATTAGCCGTTTATATTGGATTTAAATCTCAGGATCAGAATTTCCCTCTTAAAACACCCTCAAGTTGAATTCCCGTTGACATTTACGTGCAGTGATTGCTATTTCAGATAGGCGTGACACCTAGCATGTTATTTAGATGTCATTTGGATAGCGGATTGCGTTTCAACTTCCACAAAGATTACTGTTGAAATTTCCTCTCGCCTTTTCTAGATGGAGTTGAGAAAATGCTGGCAGACTGACACGTCCATTACATGTAATGTTGTGACAGTGGGGAGTCGGTCGCAAATGAGAGCCAGCGTGTGTGAGAGTAGATCATGTTTGTGTGTGTTTTTGTGCGATTTAGATTAGATTAGTGTGTGTGTGCAAGTTGTTTCCATGTTTTTGCAGATGGCTGTGTGTTCTTACATGTCTTTATCTGTGTTTATATGTATGTGTCAAAACAAATCATTGGAAACATGTTTGAGCTTATTCTGTGTTCACACATCCATCAATGTCTCACAAATGGAAGCGTCTCCCCTCTGAATGACAGACAGCAAACCGCCTCTCTTGTGTACTAAATTATATCTTGTGCAGTCATTTATTACTGAAATGGCCAATCCTGTCTCCTAGATATTACGTTTATATGTTACTAATTTGTTTTTGCCATTAACGTTTTGAGAGGAAATGCCAAGGGTGGGTGGTGGACACACAAAGACCGGGACTTCGACAAAGCATCTTGAGTCTCACGTGTGGTTAGGTTAGGCAACAAAAGCCCCTTGGTTAAGGTTAGGAAAAGATCATAGTTTTGGTTAAACATTAAAAAAGAAAACCCATCCTTCTTTTTCTGTATTATTCAGGACCACAGTCTTTTCCTAACCTAGTTTTGAGTGTTTAAACATGAGCATTAAAACAATTGTACCTTTGTTGCTACGAGTAGATATTGTATAAATAAGTTGTCAGTGAACATTTTACTGATATGTTCAATATCAATATTTTGCGACTTGGCAGATGCATGAACTTCTAACGCTGATAAAAAATGTAATCAGGGCTTTCAAAAACAATTGCATTTGCATTTCCTAATTAGTCGTATATAAACGTAATTTCTAGGAGACAGGGTTGGAATAATCAGTGGTAAAGAGTAGAAGTGTGAATATGGTGGTTTTAAACACTACAGCTTGGCAATAACAAAGTAATAATGGGATAATGGTCTTGGTGTTCAAGTTTTTATGGCAGAAAAAAATACTGAAATATCCACAGAAATTCAAAATATAGTACGTCTAAATACAGTACTTTACGTGCAGCTTCAGAGATTCAATGTTGTAAGTGGGAAATGGTGACTTTGTGGATGTATTACAACATACAGTATAGACAGCATAGAAGTGCATTATTCTACTGGAGTGGGAAGTTTATATGGATGTCTGATCATTTTTACCCTTTGAAAGCATGTCAGCCTTGAAAAGTATTGTAACTGACATAAAAAAAACAACTTGTTAAAGCCACCCTTTAGGGCTACAGTGCAGGAGGTGGAGTACCACTTTAATGCTCAAACTGGGAAGATATTTTCATGCAGAAAACAACAAAGAAAAATTGCTTGATATGTATGGTATTTGTTTATGTTGCCAGTTCTTTATATGACCATTGAGTGTGTGGGTGTGTTATTATGCTCTGATAATTTAGAAGTTCATACAGTGTGTTTTAGTTATGGTAGTATTATTTCATATTTACATCATGTGTATCTCCGTAGCAATACAACTTGGACCATGTATTTCAAAATACAGCATCAAGTTGATGACGGACTGATCTGAGATGTAATGTTGGTGACACATCTGTTTTAATACTGATCTGATATCAAAACTGTTATTATTGATGTTAAGGAATAACTAAGTGGCCTTAGCAATTGGAATATGGTAAAACAGCCACTACACCTTCATAGCTCCACCCAGTTTTGTCTCAAAGTGATCTCAAAACTGCTCTTAGAAGTGGCAGTCCTCAGTGTTAACACCATAGATGGACATTTAAGACTGTGTGCAAGTCACTCGCTCTCTTCTGTGTCAAAGCAAATCAGACCCCCTCAGATTTCTAACCATGATAAATACAGGAATTTGTCAAAGTCATGTTGTTACAGAAACGTGCTTAAAGAGTTTCACATTCTGGAGAGACAACAAGGTGTCACAAGCTGTGTTTACATACACCACGGACATTAAACCATTCCTATCACAAACACCAGGTTTTCCAGTGAAAACCATCAGTTTCACAGTATTTCCTGAATCCAACGGATGATGGACGAGTACCCAGAGGATCAACCCAATAAATTAGCGGAACGGCAGCCTAATCATGTTAGCGATACCCACAGACATCTGGTAAACACTTCAGCTGGAACCATGCAAATGAACTCTGGCATAATGGACGGCCAATTATGGATTTGACTGATGGGGCGAGCAGAGGGGGGTTTGGTGCATTTGTGTGTTTGTGAGAGAGACGGTCTGTGTCTGAATCTTTAGAAAAACAACATACTGTACGTCATACTTGTGTGTTGTGTTGGTAGCGATTGTGTGTCTTTGTATGCACGTGTACACATACATAGTTACTGCACTCTGTGTGCTTGTGCATGTAGACATAGGATGTGTCTGTGTTCATTTCTGTGCGCACGCATGTCACATTTATATTCATATATGTATTTTTGCTGCATTTTCTGGGTGTAGAAGGCTTAATTTGTATGTATTTATATTACTTTCTATCATGCATGTGTGTGTTTATGCAAAAGCAAATGTGTATATATATATATATATATATATATATATATATATATAGTATGCTTATACACACATTTAATTCATTATAAAAAACAGAGAGGACTTTGTGTGTGTTTTTGTATACGTGTGCACATGTGCGCTCCCCTGCGGACTTCCTCATCTGTGTGTGACAGCGTGACAAATTTACATTACAGAGCTCACCTGTTGACGTGCAGGGGGGGCGAAAGAGATAACTATCGATATTGCCATGGTAACTGTCGCCCTGCTGTTCCCGGCGACCCACAATACAGAGAATGTGTGTGTGTGAGGGTGGAGTGCTGTTGCTGGTGGGGGTGGGATGTTCTTTTCCAGAGGTATGACTGGTGACACAGCGGGTAGGTGACAGGGATTACAGCCTCAGCCAGTGGTAAATAATATGGCTGTGCTGCTAGCCTCTGTGCAGAAAAGCCTCTATATTTCTGAGTGGTTGCCTAGGCAACTATGAGCAGAGAGTGGCCCTAATTTTGTGTTGGACTCCCTGAGACAGATGAGCTGTTCCGTGTGTTGAGGGGGGCTGTTCGTGTATGTTTGTGTTAGGGAAAGAAAATATAAAGTGAGAGGTAGAGACTACTTTGCAGTCTGTGGAGGATATAACTCATTGTGCTGCTAAATGTGTAAACACATATGAAATATGCATGATATTTTTATCTCAAATTAACGCTCTTTTTGTGTGCAATCTTCCACAAGGAGGTCAGAGGTCAGTGGGTCGGCTGCAGCAGGATGGAAGCTTGCCAGTTACACTGACAGTCAGTTACTCTACTTCCTGCAGTCTGCTGCTTCTGCTTTTTTACTGACTGAGGCTTCATTCTCAGTTTAATTATTTTGTAGCTTTGATACCAAATGCTTTTGGATTTTGAACAAAATCCTGTTTACATGTGAATGAATTAGAAATTAATTAACCCCAATTCTCCAGCGTACAAATGCATAAACCTGAAACTGTAAATGGGCCTACAATATATAGATGCACATGCAAAATGAGTGGACAGTTACAGACAAAGTAATGTAACATACTCTGGAGTCTTGTGTCATATCGAAGCCTTCTTGAGTAAGGCATTAAACTCCTGGTGTCAGCTAAATGTCAAAAGTGTGATTTTAAAATGCGACTGAAGATAAACAGAAACTGTAGCAAACATCTGCAATGTCACAGAGCGTCATGCCACATGCCAGATGTGTCATACAGACAGAAAACAGTTAATGTACAGTAGCTGGGACGCACCAAATTGGGGAGTCTTCTTTTCTGGTGCATGCAGTTGTCAACCCATGATGTCATATGTCAAGATGCCATCAGTGTGTGGTTTTACATGTAACACACACAGGTGTTTGGACGTGCGTCATAAGCCACCAGTGTTTTGCCCTTAAAAGATCTCAACCGTCGACATCCTGATAGCGTAACCACAATACAGAATAGGTTAATTTTGTTTATTTGTCTTACTAATAATAAGTATGTTTACATGCACAACAAAATCGCAGAAATTATCAGGTTTTCTAGTATGCTTTTGCACATGTAAACATCACATGCTGGTTTCAGAAACCTGGATAAGCCTTTATCCTGAGAAATGTGAGCAAGAGTACCCGATACTGTGACATTTAAACACCTTATTCAGGTTTCTGGTCACTGTCTGCCACTTGCACAGGTGCATCCTCAACACGAGTTATGAGGTAGTTAGTCAGTAAAACAAAAATGTGATGAATGATAGGATGATGCTGTACATGCTGAAGTGAAACTGAAAGTCTAAAGGTGTGTTCAAACAGAGGAGGCAGGATACAGCCCTGGCAAATTTGCATCCACCCTGGTCTTTGCATTGATAAATTGCTGCTCTTGTCGTCCATTTCTGGTGATCAGATAGAGAAGCCAGATCCAGCAGAGAGATAAATGTAGCAGAGTCCAGGCAGCCAGAAACCAAGCTAGGTCTATCCTCACCTTCTGTCAGCACAGAAGTGACAGAGTGGCTGGATAATATATAACAATATTAGAATCATCATTAAAGGGATGTGAATATCCAGCTTTTCTCTATTTTCCATGTAAATCTTACATCCCAACTACTTTAAGACTCAGATACTGGTGTGTAAATGTGCTGAGTGAATCTAACCTCTCTAGGCTGTGTGTTGCCTGTTCCTCTTAAAAAATAACCCAGAATAACCTTCATCACACTTTTGTCCAAAGAAGTAAAAAAGACTAACTGAAAGATGCCAGCCTAATTTAATTTTCAGAAGAGTCAATATGTTGCCTTGGAGACAGTAATGCACTGCCCAGTGTCTCATCTCCCGCACTCAATAATTCATCTGCTTTATACTCATTAACAAACGACCTTGGAAACTCTGAGTGGTGGAAGTGTCCCGGCTCATCATTTGACTTTCCAAACTGGTTTACTTTCAGCTCAGAACAAGGCTACTTTATCCCATTTTGGTGGTAGACTCTATTTATGGTCATTCAACAAATAGCAAAGTTCTGCCAATGACAGTGTGACAACAACAGCAGCAAACAGTTCGGTAACATTAATAATATCTTTCACTTTCTGTCTCTCTTCCCCTCGTTCTCACTGGCTCAATATCTTTCTGTCCCCCTTTGAGCATCTTTCTCTCTGTCTCTCTCTGTCATGTGGTGGACAATAAATCAATAGTGTATCATTGAAGGAGACATCTGTGGGAAAGTGAGGAAATAGGAGACCTCAGGGTCGAGAGAGGAGAGAGGCCGGGCTGTTGGATCATCAAATGAAGTCTGTCCCTCTCCCTTTCTCCCACTAGGTTACTGTGTGTGTGTGTGTGTGTGTGTGTGTGTGTGTGTGTGTTTGTGAGCGAGAAAAAGAAAAATGGGACGATTCAATGAAAGAATCATGCTTTCACAGAAGCATGCATGCACACATGACTGTGCGTCCGTCCATCTAATGTCTCAGTCTCTGTTATTTTGTCTCTTTGATGGAAGGTGTGCTTCATTCATAATGTATCATGGAGGCGAGTGCATATAAAACATTACCAGACCCCATCAAATTCCAGACAGTAAACTGTCTGGCATCGGTCCCACTAGCACCGCCCAAGGCAGCCTGATGCGCACTCGCACACACACACATACACACACACACACACACACACACACATACGCATGAGAACACACTCACATGGGAGTAAACCAAAGTACTTGTATTCAAATATTGATCTGCAGGCTTCTGTTTCCAATTCTGCCACACTTATGAAATTCACTTGCAAATGTACTTCAAAGAGAGACAGTGGCCGAGGGTGACCGTCTGCATCAAGAAAACCTGTGTTGCTTTACAGTAAATGTGTGTGTGTGTCTGTGTTTATGCAGGTTCTTTCAATAGATTTTGTTTTGTGTCCAGAATCACCGCCCCTGTGTTGTTGTTGGTCAATTTTTCTATGTCGATATCAGCAGTTATACAGTCTCTGTGTCGGCAGAGAAAAGTAGTGTAACTTTCTCCACAATAACATGGTTTGTTTCATGTATTACATGTATATAACTCACACCGCTGCATAGACATGCATGCACCAGAAGACACAGACACACATGCATCTTGCGTACAATACATTCTTTATTTAATCTGGTAATTTCATTGAGGTCAAAATCCCTTTCTCGAGCGAGATCTGAGAAGAAAGAAAACATTTATAATCAGCCCTTGAACACTGCCAAGCAACCAGTGCACAGGCAACAAGGACAACAGTTAAACAAATATAAAGTCAGACAACCAACAGCCACAGCAACAAGAATTAATAACAACTATTGCAAGAGTCCTAAAACACATCTGGTAATAAAGCTTTAATATCTCCAAAGGGAGCTAAAGAATCCAGCTTGAGAGCTGCTTACAGTTCATTCCATTTAAAAGATGCACAAATCCAGTCCTGCCAAGATTAGTACATAAATACGAAGTATCCGTTCAGTAATTATTGGATTGTGTGCCATAAGTGCAGGATTTAAATGAGAGAGAGATGTGAGGTAGTATGTAAACTTTGGCTCTTGATAAATAGAATTACATGTATATCCCTCATTATAAACAAGGAATACTTAACTTGGCCAGACACAGCACTCATATTTCAGGATAATGCTGGCCTCCACAGTCTTGCTTTTTCGCTTCCTAAAGGGCTCACTGCTTCCAGCGTTGGCATCGAAAATTGGCATTGAATGTAAATCGGGAAACTGTAGATTTGTCTGATGTAAGCGCAATTCCAAGGGAGGCCGAGCTGGTGATCTTACAAACTGCAGTAACACATGCTCAGGCAGCGTTTGCACATTTTGAGCAGCGCATAACGTGGTTTGTAAGTGTGTACATGTGTTTTTATTTATGTCTACGCCCACACACAAGTTGACCTGTTTAGGATGTGTGATGCATTGATGTATAGATTTGTATGTGTTTGCATGCGGCCACATTTCCTAAACTCCCTGACTGAACTGAATGAATGGCTGCTTTCATTCATTTGTGTGTGTGTGTGTGTTAGCTGTGATTATAATTTGCACTAGCTATTGATTGGCCTGTAAACAATCGTCGGGTCTGACCAAATAATCAATGAGATGGAGTGACAGTGTCTCCGCTGACAGACTAGCTACTTTCTCAATGAGTCATTCTCTGCCTGTTTAGGCCTCAGAACCCAAAGATAACACTAAAGCACATCATGAGTCTCCTTGTTTCCCCCTCAGCAGGCTTTGTCCAGGTGGAAGGACATGTTTGTAATGATGAGGTCAATTTAGGCTGCGCTGAAGAGGTTAAGTCCTAAAACCACACTGCAAAAAAATATCCACATTAGACGATATCCTCACAGCACCACCTCTGCCTAAGTAAAGCCTCACCAAGCCGCTGGCATGGCTGCCTGAGTCTTGTGTCATTTTCATGAATGTGGACACAATTAAGACTGAAAAATGATGATGCAACTTCTTCTGAAAACCCTTATTCTGGTGCATTAATAATTCCACTATTTTTAATAAGTATCATCACCTCAGTTTTTGTACACTGCCAATAAAATGATGCAAGCAGTTGAAAAACTGAGACGTGCTGAACACCGTGAGATTTTTAATTATTTTCTGGCTACAATTTAAGTATTTTCCAAGGATGCCTGGATTTGATGTCTTAGATAGTTTCCTAGACTTGTTTGCACTTTCTGAGAAACCCCCCTGCTGCCCTCAGATTCTTTTCAGACCGAGGTGTCCTGTGATTGATAGTGCTCTGTGTCCACCCCCACCACCCTCACCTCTGTTTCCCATTTATCCACATGTGGCACCTCTCTACACTGCAAAACATGTCAACAGGCCATTTACTGTTGAGTCCACTAATCCTGTTTTAATTAGAAATTTTAGAAATGGGGAAATTACACAAAATTTCTATGCAAATCTTGTCAACAGGACAATACTTCATTGAAAAAACAAAATCTTGAAACAAGCTGCAGTGGTGGAGTGATCCATATTGTTTGACAGTTTATTTGTTTCTAATTGAACTCAGCATATTTCTAGAATTTACTTTAATCAAGTGGAGAGGTCTGAATGGCCTTGTGGAGTGAGCTGTTGTGTTGAGAGTAAATCTACTGGAGAAATCTGTATTTCCACACGTTGGGGGAATTTTTTTTTTTTTGGACAAATATAAACGATAACAGATTAAACAACTTGGTAAGATGGATTTTTTTTTTCTGCAGTGTGGTGGCTAGCTGGATCCAAAGCCTGTCTCGGGGAGGAGAACAAATCGGCTCCTTCATGGCCCAGTGAACCATCGACTCGGTAACCAGCAGAGTCCTTCAGATAGAAAAGATGCATGGTGCTTTAAACCATTGCAGGCCTCTGCT
>NTHP01000192.1:280356-335840 GCA_003416845.1 Oplegnathus fasciatus | reverse complement strand
TTCTTTTCCATTCCTCGTGCTCAGGCTTGAAACCGCTGCTCCATGACACTGGGCATCACACGTAGAATAAAAATGAGGTGAGGCGGCTGGAAAATTGAACATGTTGTCAGGCCGCAATGGCTGTTTTCAGTGATTTAGGAACTGCAGGCCGCACTCGATTAGGGTCATTCATTTTGGGTAATGTAAATACAGTGATAGTGGGGTTGGTCATGTGAAGAAGGGGAATGTTTGCTGAAGTTATTGGTAATGGGAGTGTTTCAGTGTGGTATTTTTTAAAATGGTGGTCAATGGGTTTTCTGTAAATAGATTGGGAGGATTATTGCAGTGTAGCATTTTGAAATATAACTGTATATACGAGGAGAAAATGCAGTTCACGTCTGCCACTTTTGTTTTATGATTTCAGCCAAGTTGTGCTGTAGTCCCTGGAGTGCATACATTTCTGTCATAGATGGTATCAGTGGGAATTAAACCTGTAACCCCAGCAGCCTCTTTAGTTTTGCTTCCATTTTGGGGTATTTCCTGAACTATTACCTCTGAAATGTTTTAGAAGCAGGTAGATATACAATATAATTATAGTTTTCACGTTAATCAAGGCATGTTAATCTTTCCACTCACTCATCCTTCTCATCTGTTGCGTTCTTTTTCCACTCCTGCCTTGCCACAGATGAAAACAAATATCAGCAGATTATCTTAATACGATGGTTGGAATACAAGCGGCTTACACGCAATCTTTTATCTCTGTTTTGTGTCGTCGGCTTGGTTTAACAGAAGAAAACAAATGAGGGTTCAAAAGCCCGTTCCCAGATATAAGAAATCACACACAGAAGGCTGCACATTCGCATGCAGCCTGTGTGTTCTTTCCAGATGTTAAATAGTTGCTATTTTTTCCCCAAAATACTGCCAAATCTCTCTAAAGCTTCAAAATTAGATTTTTACCATACGAAAACCGCATTATTCTTTAGTACCAACCCTTTTATGTGGCAGGAAGAATACACTGTCTGAAGTGACAAGCTTGTAAAGAGATTTTACTTGCCATCCAGACTTTTCAAGCTTGTTTAAACACATTTTTCTTTCAATCTCACTGAGAATGTGTTTTGGTTTCTTCATATATAGTCCATCAATTAGTCACGTGACTTCTGAATCACCATAAATTCAAGGTATACACGGCAGAATTACCATCGTCTTTAGAGAATAGTTTTTACACAATACAATATTTACCCTTAATAGATAAAATGTTTACAAGATGAATATAAATGAACATGATGAATACAAAACATACATTAAAGCAAACTTTTCAAAATATTCTTTACAAAATACATGATTTTATCTTCACCAATCAACAGGTAAAAACTGTGAATCTTTTAATACAAAATAGTAATTTCCACATTCTGTCAACCTCATTTTAAAACAGTGTATTTAAATCTCTACCATCTGTTAATACCCATGGATAATCATGACTATTCTCTGACTTAATCTAGAGTTTACTTCAGCAGATCACTTTTCTTTCCCACTCTTTTATAAAGACACCTGAATTTAATGGAAGAGACTGAGTGACTTGTTTTTATAAAGTGTGCTACAACTGGATAAATCTGTTTTTCACTTTCCATCCATTAGCTACCCATTTATCCTATGCAGGGTGCGCTGGAGCCGAGCCCAGCTGACACTGGGCGAGAGGCGGGGTACAACCTGGACAGGTCGCCAATCAATCACAGGGCTGACACAAACAGACAACCATTCACGCTCACATTCACACCTACGGGCAATTTAGAGTCGCCAGTTAACCTAACCTGCATGTCTTTGGACTGCGGGAGGAAGCTGGAGCACCTGGAGAAAACATGCAAACACACGGAAAGCTAACTACTGCGCCACCATTTTACTTTATATAATGTCGTTTTTGTCAAATAATCTCAGCTTTTCTGATCGTTTTGTTGGAAAGACTAGAGTGAACGTATTTTATCCTGTTTTGCACCGGTTCCTATAGAAAATCTGACTTTTATACAAATATTGCTTGACTTATAAATCTTGATAAAACATTCAACTCAATTAGACTTTGTTATTACACTTAACAGATTAATTAACAAATAGTCATGTAATGCCAATATGGTGCAACTTGCAAAAGATAATTATAAAGTATTAAATAAAAAACTGTAAACGTTATGTGCAAAATCATTTAAGAGGCAGGACACTGTTGTATACACTGTAAATATACAGTATGTGTGTGTGTGTGTGTGTGTGTGTGTGTGTGTGTGTGTGTTGTTGTTGTTGTTGTTGTTGTGTTGTAGTAGTTTTCTAGCATATAAATGTCAAACATTAAAGAAAAGTAAATAACCTCTACATAGCAGGAGTAAACGTTCTGCTGGAATGTCTAATAAAACAACAGCCGGTGGCCGCGACTCGCTCTCCCTCACTTATTAACTGCTCAGGCCATTAAGAAGTCAACCGAGGAGACCTCACTGCTCCGGGCCGACCTTTGACCCCTGATAGCCCCAATGCTGTAATTGTCGTGTTGGCGTCTCAGGCTGGTTGGAGCATGTTTGAAGAGGACAGTGATATCTGTATCTGTCCAACATACACAAACAGACCTTTCTCTCACACTTTCTCTCCAAACATAATACACAAGCTTAAACACACACACACACACACACACACACACACACAATTTCATTCTTCCACATGTTCTCAGTCACCCACTTTCCTGCATTCCTGTTTGCAAATGCACCGTGCACAAACTCCGTGCACACCTCACCACCTCTCACCTCTCTTATCAGTTTCTCTCTAATGTAATGACACAAGCAGTCACAGACACTCACACACACACACAAACACACACACGCACACCCCTCTCCAGATGAGTAACAGCCCCCTGACTGCAGCTCCGGGTCACTGATCACACTCTCTGTGACCTTTAGGCCATGATACTTTCACTTTCCCTTCGCTTTCATTTGCTGCGTTAGATCAATTCTGATCTATTGGATTTCCTGTATAATTCCCTTTTCTGTGTTTTCTACTCTGGTCGATGATTTGAATCCCTGCCAAGCAAAGTTTCCACCATTGGATATGAGAAAAAAGGTATATACAGTGCTAAAATTTAATCTGAGTTACTATTCACAGTCGTCCATGGGTACAGTCTATGGTATTTATTTGAAATTAGGACCTAAATATATTCCTGAAATCATTTAAAAATTATTTTGAAAGCTGCCTTAGTTTGAATTTTTAGCACACCATGACAATTAATATAACATAATAACAATGTGCTTCATTCTAAGTAGGGAAAGTTGAATCTTGCTGCCAAAAGTGAACAATGGCAGTGGAGCTGCTGGCACACAACAGCAGCTCAGACGAGAGAATCTGCGAATCGCCAGAAAAAGAACAAATTAGTGGATTCCCCAAAATAATACAATTAATTTTGTTAGTTCGTTTTTTGTGTTTTTATCCTCTCCTCTTGTGTTTGCTTTTGGGAATGGTTATGTTATTATCGCTGAACTAAACTTAAAGAACCTGAAAACTTGTATTTCTCCATAACGTTGACATGACTAAATAAGCAACAATCAAAGTTAATGTCTTGGGAAAAAAACATCCTTTAACATTAGTTATTAGAGTTTAACAGTGAAAAACTCAGTTAATCTGCTTCATCAGAACTGTGTGGGTGTGTTTTGATCGGATTTGACTGACAGTGCTGGCAATTAGCAAACAACCCCAGTGTGTGTCATCACATCTTGAATCAAAATTTGCTGAACTTTGCTTGACACCCCGGATGCTTTCAGTGAGAAAAGCAGGGATGAAACCAAAGATACAGAGAACTGTTATTTAAATAACCAATACTGTTAAAAATGAGTGTCCATGTAGGATTCCATCGCTCACGATGCAAAAGCTGATTGAGATTCTTTAAATGAACTGAAGTAAACTAAAAGAAACTAAACTGAACTAAAACAAACTCTCGGTGAGTTCTCTATGAGAATTATGAAATGAACAATTTAAAGCAACTCTGTGGAACTTTTCATTTTGTGTTGATTTTGGCGGTCCCTGTGGGCAAAGGTGGTAGTGTTTCACCTAACGTTAGGTTACATGTTCCCTCCGCTTCACTCCCCGCTGCAAGGAGACTACTTTGCCGAGAGGAGAGCGGGCGACAGCTCCGGAGACGGACCTTCAGTTAGCGGCTGAAGCAACTGAAATTCAGCCAGAGCAAACCCCAGCGCCATTTCGTCTGATATCGCGGAAAACCCCGACCCGATGGCAGGCATTAAGAATAACTATTAGAAACTAATAGAAATTGCCAATCTTCTCGCTGTTGATCCTGTTTTCTTATGTAGGTCATATAGAGCCATCTGTATTAAATTGAGACTGTTTCATAACCACTTAAAAAGTCCATAGAGTACTTTTAAGTAGTTAGAAAAGAGAAGTATCAGAAAAGCAACGCCACGACCTTCCTGTGAAACAGAAACTCCTGGGATTAGTTTACACATCAGGATAATTGTATTATTAGACACTTTAGGCGTTGGCTGTTTTTACGTAGTTTCTGTGTTGACTCAGTTTCTAAAATTATTTGATGTTTAATACTTCATTACATGTTTTTAGTGTCCTCTGTCCTGTTAAAACTGTCATAAAATCTTACGGTAGAACGTACTGTATGATGTATGTTTTTTGTCTACGGATGTAATCCAATACAACACCACAGACTGCCATCCTCCCTCTCACACACACGCTTGCTCACACACGCACGGACAGAGACGTGGGACAGTGTCTCTGCCTTGACAAGCAGCTCTTCGAGTCACTTGACAAAGTATCAGGGTTTCTAGAAGTGTCAGATTTTGGCACTTGCACTTAAGCCTTCCCTCGTAGCCGCTCAGTGCCAAGCAAGGGCTTAGGCTAAATCGATGATGGCTGTGCCAAGAGAGAGAATGAAAGGGGAAATTTCAAACAGCTGTACCTAAAAATAAGGGAGGCAAACATCATTCTGTGCAGAAATGTGTGAGGAACGCAAGTGGTGTTATTTTCACTCGAAAACCAGAGCTGGATACTGTAAGAGGATCAAAATCTCAGCCAAGTACTACTTAAGGGACAACTTTACATCCGAGTATTGAAAAAAGTTTNNTTTCAAAATATAAGTAAAAATAAATAAATTAAAAATAAAATAAATAAATAAATTTCAGGTGTAAGGTGAAATGAAATCTGCAGGCGATTCAAATGTGTAAGAAAAGGCTTACCTTATGTTACCATTTTAACAAACGCAAACCCCTGATAAGTTTGGTTGGTTCACAAGGTGTGGGCACATGTTATTCCTCCGTTTAATAAATATTTATATTTGCCTTTAGTTGTGTGGGAAAGAAATGTGCAGTGAATCTGGTTTGCTGAAACTGTTACTTAATGTATTTGGCTTTACTTGATCTGATAAATACTGACTCACTGTAATATTGCTGTTGTTGCATGGAAACCTTGTACATGTGGCACTGCGGGCCTACTGAGTAATGGAGCTCAAATCCTACTGACAGGCAGAAAAGGTATGACTTTCAGCTGTCTGCTTCTCAGATATGACTCAGCATATAATGTCACGGCTCTTTAGATAAGGAACAACTTGATGGAAATCAGATTTTTGCAACAGCCTTGAAAATCTCTGATTTGTTCTGCGATGGGAAACGTACATAAGTCCTGAACTTGTCTGAGTTTGTAATATGGAGAAGAGTTTCAGAGAGCAGAGTTTGTGAACAGAACAGATTTCAGATTTTCAGCCAAGCCAAAAGGTCAAAGACATGTACAAATCATGCTAATAATTACCACAGGCCACTGCTAGCCGTGCTGCATTTTAGAAGCAAACTGCTGTGCTACCCAGTAAACTAGCTGACAATGTTCTTTATTTCCTCTTGTTTTTTATCCTCATGCGGTGTAGTACTTGGAAATAACATTTTAGTGAGTGATAGGCCTTGTTAGCGATACTCTTTAATTCAAACTCCTGTTTGCTGTAACTTTGTAACTCTCCATAATCTAACTAAATAACTAAAACTACTGATAAAGAAAAACTTCATTTGTAGATGTATCATTATTATAATTTCATACTGTCAACCATCATACAATTTTTAACTTTATGGTTTAAGAGAATTGAAATATTATGGTTTAATTAATATTTACATGTGAGAAAACAGTCAGAGGTGTAGGAGAAATGTTTCCTCTACCAGTAAAATGCTTTTCTGTGGAATTCCACAGGGTTTGATCCTGGGTCCCCTACTTTTTCATTTTTAAGTAAATGATCTTTGCTTGACTTCTTCCCAAACATTATTATTTTAACAGTCATTTTAATTATATTTACTCTATGAACCTTTTTTCATGCTTATTACTTTTGTGTATTGTTAGATTTCTATGAAGTTAACATTTATATTCAGAAAAAACAGTGATGACTAGTTCCCAGGAAATAACAGTATACCGTATATTAGGCACTTCTGACAGTGTTAAAATACCCATTTAATCAACTATCGTTGATTGCTCTGCTCTGTAAATTTAAATGTTCCTCTTTCTCTCTGGATTACTGTCTCTCTGTGGATCATTACAATCATTACAACTCTCTGACCTACAGGATACTATGGGACATAATGTGTAATAATGGGACATTATAGTGCAATACCATTGACATAAACAGTGTACATTTTGAATTAACCATATACATTTACCAGTACTTCTGGTAAGGCCCAGTGTTCTTACCTTTAACCTTTCTAGCACTGTGTACATTTTGGATTTGCACCTATAATCTTTTTATTTTTTAAATGTTGTTTTCATTTGCACTCTATATATTTGCACTCTTCCTACTTTGTTCTGCAACTGCTGCACAACAATTTCTCTCGGGATGAGTTAAGTTCTATCTGACCTTGTCTTAGTTGCCCTAGAGCTGCAAACCTCCAATATGGCTTTGTGTGGACAGAAAAAGCACTAACTAAAAGTTCTGAAAACTAAATATATATTAAATATATGTATATGCATCTATGAATGAATGATCAGTGATCTGTGTGAAGGAGCCATCTGTCCAGTAAATCTTTCATTTTTGGAGGACTTGGCTTGTAAGTGTATAATAGAGAGCAGCTCCAGTGTATTTGGCAACTTGTGGTTTTGCGGGAATACTCATGATCTAGCTTATTGTTTTTCAAGCAATCTAAAAAGCTTTTGGCCAAGCCCATGATGCAGTAGCTGAGATGAGCTAGCACTCTTTTATCTACCACTACAGCTGGACGATGGTTACATCGTCCTTTTACAAATCGCCTTCTTGGTAATGACAGTAATTATCACAATCCGAGTCCTCAAACAAGGCGTTTTTGGCCAGCATAGTCCATTTTACTCACCAATCCAGAGCCTCATCATTGGGTCCTTTGGGAGGTGTAACTGGCAAGGCCACTGCAGAGCCAGGCTCTATGAGTGTGTGTTTAAGTGTGTGAGTGTGAGTGTGTGTGTGTGAGAGCACAAAAGCTTGGTTTGGGTCCCAGAGTGTGAACCAGAGAAGGCTGGCTGGAACACTGCCAGGCCGTGAGATCTTATTGGCGGTGCCATGACCTCGTGTTGTGTTGAAATATCTTTTCAGAATGTGTGTATTTTGTGTGTGTGTATCTGTACATGCGTCTTTGTGTGTGTGTGTGTGTGTGTGTGTGTGTGGAATAAGGGGGGTTTGACAAATGTGGTTTAGAGCTACGAGAGTGTTTCAGTTTTGGTGGATTATTTTATGAAGGGGAGCTGAGTGGAGCAGGGCTGAGGGGTGTGTGTGACTGTGATATGTATTTATGCACATTAATGCATATTTCTGTGATGACGTGATCTGTTATGTGATAGTGTATGCATTCACACATACATATATATACGCCTACATGTTTCATTGAATATGTGTATCTCTTGTATTGGTCTTTTGTTTCTTTTGTATGTGTGCGCTGTTACAGGAATGTGTGTTTTTTTAAATATAAGAAAATAAATAGAAATGTCTTCATCTCGAAGGAAATTTTGTGCCAAAGATGCTCAGTATACATAGTAATATATATATATATGTATATATATATTACATTGTACATGTATACACTATCATAGGAAATTAAATTTAAAAAAGAACATATGTACATGTAGAAGAAAAGAAGGTACAAGTGTGGTGCCAGTTATTATATTAGAAATAATAAGCCAGGGGTACTAAAACATTTTTATTAAAGATCCATATATATCAACATAAATAAGTTAAATAAGTCAAGAAGTTGGTCATGCAATAAATTCATACATACAGTTTAAGTAAAACTACACATATTCAACAACATAGCATGTGACTTGACTTAATGGGGGAAATGGCAGTGTTAGCCTGTAACCAGAGCCTTGAACCTCGGCACAAAAGGTGTAACTGCCAGACAGTTGACTGATCCAGGTGTTAATTGGTCAAGCAGCTGTGATATGAACTCACAGGTTTAGTGCTGGACTGCGAAAGAATGAACATGTATTGTATATCTCTGTTTGTTGAGAACATTACGTTGCTGCCGGCATTAGCGATAATGCCCGCATATCATTGACTAATGGTCACAGCTCCTCATCATGATAATGGGATTATGCTTTTTTTGATTGGATCAAACTGATGATTGGTGCACACATCCCCACACACATGCGGCTCTGTGTAGTCTTGCTGTTGCAATGTGCGTCACATACTGCACACGCCTGCACTTTGTGGGTATGATCAATCATGTACTAGCAACACTTAAACACAAGAAAATATCCTCATGTGACACAGTAAGCGGCACACGGTCCGGTCTGGATTGATTTGCAGTTCATTCTGAGTATCTTGGCTTGTACTTTGAGAAGCCCCATTATAAGTAATGAAAAAAAACACACCTCACACACACCTACGCATGTAGCATATATGATAAAAACAGTCCAAATAACAGTAGTGGATTGAGTGTGAGGTACATGATAGCAATGAATGATAATAGTACTATAGAGAGGAGTAATACAAACTGATGGCCACTAATGTGTACCCTTAAACATGTAAACAATGTATGTTTCAGTACATGTGCATGTGTAAGTGCATAATAACAGAATACATATAAAAACAGTACTCTGTAGCTTTGTGTGTACCCGAGGCCCAGTGTTAGCCAGCATGCAGTTGCTCTCAGCCCACCACAGCAGGCTAATGGATCAGTGTCAGTGTCTCCTGTAATTACTGAGGTATGACTGTGTCATTATAGAAATACCGCCCCTCCTCCGTCATTCCATATCCATTATACGCATGTGTCTGCATGTGTGTGGGTGCTTTTGCTCGAGCATGTACATTACACATTAAACTGTGAGTGTTTTTGTGTATCTGTACATGTCTGTGCCAGACAGTACAATGTAAAGGCAATTATCATTGTTGATACATTCAACCTTTCCTCCTCCTTTTTGGAGCTGCACACCGGGCTGTGAAAGAGAGCCAAAGACCCACGAGCGAGCATCTGTTCCACTAGCTTCTGTAACTCAACAGGTCTGTTTTATCAGCCCCTCTGAAAAGCTGAAGCATTCGTGGAGTTTTCTGTCCATGTTATAAGATATTTATCTACTGCGGTACTGGAAGTGTTGGGAAAGCAACTGTAGCTAGTGAAGCTACAAGCTACTGTTCATTGGAAGTTAAGCTGCAGCAACACTGCGTGTTTGTTGAGAGTCGCACGCTACACTGCAAGCTCCTCAGGAAAAAGTAGCTCGAAGCTACCTCAAAGAGGGAGGGACTGGCACCAAAGCAGTTCCCACCCCGCTGACCAGCTTACCTGCCAGGTGCGTTCTTCAGGTTGCTTGAATCAGAAGATGGGAAGTTACAGAAGCTGTGATGGAGCAACAGACTGCGTGATGTGGCAGAATCATTTTGCTTCATTATTATCCATTCAGGAGAAAATGAAACGCATGGTCACGCTATTTGGTAGTGGAAATTAGCAAGCTACTGGAAACATTACATGATTCTGAAAAGAGCTTTCTATGTTCCCCAAAAGCTACTGGGGAATGTAATTACTGTAAACTAGTAGTTTTGTAGTCTCGTTAGCATTCCACAACTACAGCTCCCATGAGGCTTTGACGGTGTGCCAATGGCTAAAATTCATAGTTGATGAATGCTAACAAAAAAAAGAGTAGAATCTAGACAGGAAACTGTTTTCTCCCAAATAACTTGACAATTCTGTATGTTTATTTTATGGCCATTAGTTTGATTATTTCAACTTTAATTGTGAGAAAAAGTTTTTTCTCCGTCATGACGGGTGGATCTGAATACTACGATACCCATGACTCTCAGTCAGGAGAAGAACCTTGTCACAGGTGTAAATCAGAGCTTTGTTGCTACAATTGGGAATAAAACATCACATCAAAGAATTCACTCAAAGTTGACCAAAATTTGGAAAATAATCCGATTTAAACAGCTGAATGTTTTATTATTATTCTTCAAATTGTAATCTTTAGCTTTTACTGAACGTCAGCGGCAAACGCTAATTGGATTTTAGGATTTTGAGCTAATTGATTTGATGTTTCTTACTGAAATGCTCATTTGTCATCATAGTCGACTTCTCTCCTTGCATTTTCATACAGGATTTTACCTTGGAGTGTTTTTCAAAGAACGAGATATTTTCTAACACAGTTTCTCACCTTTTGTACCGATGATTCAGCCAGGAGAGTTGTATATCTAACCGAAGCTTTGGAAGTGCTCCAACTGATGGTCACCTAATACTGTCTGTGAGAAAATGAACAGGACTTTTACTTCTGGAACCCTTGACATGCGAGATAACTCCCCTTCATGCTTAACAAATGACAAAAATCTAAATAAAGGAAAACAGATGCAGTTAAGAAAACTGCTGTTTCAAGAAAACACCAGTTTTTCTATTGAAGATTAAGTTACGGAGAAAAGCAGTTCTTCTCTGGAAATCTTGATATATTAAGAATATACAAAAATATCCGGTTAATATTGATTCCCATTGCCACACAAACATGGCTGCAGTTTTAAAAGCCCACTCAACACATACCACACTCTCTATATCTCACTCCCCGTCCTCTCGCACTCACTCACACGCTAAAGTTCGCCTCAATGCAAACACACTCCCTATAATTAATGATCATGCACTAGCATTAAGGTGATTTATTAGGCCGTTATTGGCCTTTTATTAAACCCTGATTAATGGCTCTGAATACTTGGAAGCACTTTGCATAAAAGTGGAAAAATATCAAGATGTGGAATATCAGCAGCGTCAATACAGAAGAAAACTGCTGTCATCAGTCTTCAAAAGCTCAGATCTGTTATCATAACACAAACACACACCAAGTTCTGTTCTCGCTTTAGAATTTGCGTCACTAACATGTACTTTTGCCACTGATGCTATTTCAGTCATGCTTGGCAGCGTTGTGAGTGCGTTGTGCTGCCAAAGATTTTTTATTGTCTCCACTCCGACACATACGAGCGCAGTAAATAGTTCCAAAGAATAAAATCTAGAATCTCAATGAGAATCATGTTTGAACGCTGACTGGAAACATTAAGGTCTGTTGTGATCTTTGGCTTGTGACACAAACTGTTTCTCAGAAGTGAGTCGTGTGTCTCCTCGCCCTCTGCCAGACCCACTCAGTTGCTCATTTGTTGATCTCTTACTCCGTTTTTATGCCACTCAATCACTCTCTCTGCTCGCTCTTGTTTTCACTCACTCGCTCCATCATCCGCTCTGTTTACATTCATATTCTCGTGCACATCGTATTTGTCTTTCCTTCAAGCGTGACTGACTTTTTTTTTATGAGATCCTTTTTTGTTCGTGTGATTATGTTCAAGCAGATGAATGTAGTTCAAATTAACTGCATGAGCCACGTTAGGAGCGTTTCCAATATGTTGCAAAATCTTACAGTTTACAGCCTTTGATTTAGCAAAGCCAAACTTATAGTACAAAGAAGTCAACGGATTCAAATAGGAACTCCATGTTTTGTAGGTTTCAGTAGGTTCTTGTTTATGTCTGTCTGAAATTCCAGTGGTATTAACTTTTATAGACCAGCTGCTGGCCTGTCAGTTAACAACAGCTCCTCTTACTGCTGTTTGATTCTCCCCTCGTTTTGGCATTTCTTCATAACTCATTGCTTTTGTAAACATTTTGCTTGCTAGTTGAAATGTCATTCTCACTGTATTCCTGAAAAGGTCATTTGTACCATTTCACAATGTGTTTGATTTAAATTTTTGTTGTTTACTGGACTTTTCTTTTGCTTAGACTCAAATAGAAGTTCTGCTCTGACATGCTGAAAGCACCAAAAAGCTCCTTTTTTTTTAAACCTGTCCAAAAGATTTGTTCATTTCCATTTTTAAGACCATTGTTCATAATGTTCCACCATAAAAATGAGGCAACACTTAGCTACATTTTTATATATTACGTGTTAGAAACAGAAACAAGCAATAAACATTGGAATCACCACATTAAAAACCCTGTTAAATGTGTAATTACACAGTAGCTAAGACGGGTGACATGACAGCTCTCAGTTGCTGGTTGTCATAGTAACACAAACACACTTTCCGGCACATTTTTCAAGTGTTTTCCAGGACTGACCGAGCAAGCGCTGGGGAGATTTGTCACTGTAAAGTAAAGCTCAAACAAATGTTGATACACCTGAGATGGCCTCACTTGACGGGGTCTGTGAAAAAGAACACTATGACGGGGTGTCATGGTTTGGTTACGTGGTTTGGGTACTACTGTTTTTTTGGAAGGGGGAGGGGGTGTTTCCCCTAATTTTTGTAACTTTTAAAACTTGATAAAACAACATTTGACATCTTGCATTCAAAAGAATCAGCTCTGTGTAGGGATTCTGTATCTTATGCACTTTGGCAGGCTGGATGCTTGCTTCTAACATGGAGTTTGAGTCTGAGTTTTGTATCTGAAGAACATCATTGTGTCTGCTCACAACGCGCTCACTCCACTGCAAATACTGAACTTAAACACACACACTCACTCCCCCCAAACACCCACATGAATTCTCCCATGATCATTATGATTGGGCTACTTAAGCTTGTTTTTGCAATTAGTTTATTGGGTATAAATGTCACGGAAACTAATCTTTTTGGTTCATTTATGCTTTGTGCACTCAAAATACTAGGTATGTGAGTAGTGTGTGTTTTGCACAGATTTGCACTCTGCTTCCCTCTATTGTCCCTGTACTATGAAAACTATACATCCCCAAAACATCAGCTTTTCATGAGTTAATAAAAACAGGGACAATGCATTTTTCGGATAACCTTATGGGTTTTTAAATGGTTTGTAGGAGTAAGAGAATTTTCCCAGCCCATAAATGAGCACTTAAACCTTCAAAAATCACTAAATTTGGAGATACATGGTTTTCATTGGCGCTATGCATATTTCCAAGATGTTTTAGTATACTCAACCTGTGTTTGGCCTTATTTGAAATACAATTTACCACTATTATTATTTTCTTGTTTAAATCTTCTCCTGAGACCGCGGCCTAAATCTGAACAACTGCTTAAGTGATTAAACTGCAGACAGCAGATCCGCAGTGAGGATGCCAACGCTGACATTCAGGGAAACTAAACGGCTCCTGTTTGCCGAGAGCTGAACACAACAACCGTTTTCTTAAAGCGTGCAGCTGTAAAGAATTACGCTGCATTATTGCAGTGTGATGAGCCATTAGCAGCTCTTATAAGTGTCTGATAATCACATTTTTATCTTTATTTAGGCAGGAAAGGTGTGCTGAACAAGCAAGCTCTAATTAATTACATACAGTTACACCTGGGAGATACAGTTTCTGCTGTTTACCACAGTAATACAGAGGTTTTGAGTCCCAATTCCACTTGCCTAAGAAGTTTTTGACAAGCCACCAAAAAGCCTGCAACATTCTGATTATTTAAGTTTTTCTACATAACATCACCCTAACCCTAAGCCTTCCCCACACTACCAGGATACAATGGAGAAATGCTAAATTCCTTTATTAGCACCTTTATTTCATTTCTATCAAAAAACTGTAAAAAAAGAAAACCTTCAAAACTTTAATGCGTAATTTGAGTGCAATTACAGAATTTAAACTCTTTCTCAGACAGTATAAACTCGCAAATTCCCAATAACTGATCTGCAGATACAGCCTTGAGCTAAACTTGAGCACCTAGATGCTACAATATGTTCAAGGACACCGTATCAGTGCTGTTACTGCCCTGAACCAGATTGTCACAGCCCCTCCAAGGTTTTTTAACCAGCTTTTGATACAAAACCCGACTTTCCCCTGGCTGTTGGTGTTTTGAGATTTCATGTGCTGTCACTTTAAGATTCAGTATTTATCAGTATTAATCATTATGAGTAATCTTGTGGCTTCAGTGGAGTTTGTTGTGAAAGAAATCCAAGTAAATCCATCACAGAAGATCCAATAAGTCTCCACCTACATTAATCCCAACCGACCAGAATGCAATGCTGTGAACAAACATGCTGTGTTTTGTGTAAATGTTGCTCTTTAATCACTATCAATATCGCTCTCTTCGTGTACAAAACAGCACACTAATATGCAACAAGTTCAGGCATATTCTCTGGGAGGTTGCTGAAAGGCATTATGGGAAACTAAATCACTGATATTACCTTTAGATGAGGCAGGTTAAGGAACTCCTGTAATGCACTAAACATTGAAGTCTGATTGTACTGTTACTGTATGACAACATGTATTTTACGCATTAATTAAGTACATGAAATTTTATTGTGATATGCTATGTATCTTCAATATACTGTGTATAGGCAAAACAGCACCTAACAAAGGGAATAAAAGAGCACTTGATGCCCGAGAAAGGAAAAAAAAAAGTTCTTTGTCATACAATAGGTGATATTTCTTCCTTTGCAGTCAGCTGCCTCTCTGTCCATGTTCAGCTTTTGTCAATATAATACAGATGATATGAATCTAAAGATGCTCTCCTATCACAATATCACAATACATTCATCAATATGGCAGAAAGGCTTATTGATCCTTTGTTTAAGCTAAAATGGATAAAGGACAAAATCCATTGCGGGTCATTTGAACCATAATAAATGATGTGTCAGTTTTCAGGACACTTCATGTCTGTTTGGAATAAATCACTTTTCAGTATCTCTAAAATATACAAGGCCCAGTCAGTAAGAGTTGAGTTAAACAACCTGCAAAGTTAAACATTGTTGAAGTTTTATTTTTAATTAATGAATTTAATGATTCGTCGGTAAAAGCGAAACAAAGAATGACATGTTGTTGTGACATGTTGTAACATAAAAAAGGATCCAGAATGCACCTCCAAACCTGAATACTGTGGCCAATTCTCCGCATTTACATCACCAAAACAACCAAAGCCGACGTCTAACCAGACTGATGAACATATTCGGTCAGTGGGACAAGCTACCAGATGTAGGTCACCCAAGAAGGAAAGAATACATCTTTCTTGAATCCTTTGCTCTTCGGTTTAACAAAGATCAGATGTGGACTCACGCCTGCTTGGCGGACACTGCCCACACCTTGTACCAGGCTCACATGCCAGCGGGAGTTTGCGTGCGCAGTTTTCCTGCTCGCATGCGCCGGGAGCGCACAGAGGGCGCACCGGTGTCAGTTTGCTCCAGCCCCTTGTAGCGGTCGGTCGCTGCTGGTTGCGCGCAGTGGCGTTTAGCAGAAGGAATTTGGGGAGTGGAAATCCCGCTGTTACTTCCACGGCTCGCCTCGTATTTCTGACATTTCTGCTGAGACGGTCAGTCAGTCGCTGCGATCAGAGAGAGGCGGAGAAAGAGCTGAACTGAAATAAGGAGTAAAGATCTGGAGAGCGGCGCTCCGATGTTCCTCACCGTTGGTTTTCAGTGAATACTGGTTAACTACTGATTTCTCTTTTTTAAATTTTCCACTTGGAAGTACGTTTGTCGCTCCTGTTTGGTATCAGAAGTGAGAGGTTTGATAAAGAATCGGGGGCGCACAGCTGCCACTTTTGGCGAACGGATTTTTCAATTTGATTCTTCGTCTTATTTTCTGCATTTGGATTATTTTTTTTCCAGGAGATGGCAAGTTGTTCCCTGACAGACGCGGGGATCTGGTGCTGAAGCTCGCAGGATGCTGGGGACCCTACAGCAACCAGATCTCTTACTTTGAGACAATTATTCATTCATTTGAGTTATTTTTCTCTTTTGGACGTAACCCCCCCCCTCCCCTCTTGGACGTTTTTCCCTCCCGTTTGTCTTTATTTTCTTTTACAGAATGTCTGTGTTGTACAATCTAAGGATGCGTAGTGGATTGCTATTGTTCCTTTTCACCCAAGTCATCTCGGTTGCTTCGTTGACTCAGACTGGTAGGTGTTGACTGGTTGTATGAATACATGTGGCTTGACAACAGGCAGCTTGGCTGAACCATTGATCCATTTTGCATCATTTTGCACCATTGTTGCCTCTCACCTGTTATGCCTCCGCTTTCCCTGTGAGACCACGTCTGCAGGGGTTCAAGTTAGACCATGTAAATACTGTTTTTACTATAGTTACCCTAACAGATGAAAAGAATTAGGGATATTACACAAAATACACCAAAACCGGATTACTGTAGAAATATTTAGCAATACCAAAAGATCCCTTACAGTCACTACGAACTGACCATTCATTATCACAGACATACAAGAAGTCCCTATATTAAGATTTCCTCATTATAATAGAAATATTACACATTTTTTGTTAAGGTTTGCTCGCGCTTCAGCCATCCAAAGGCGCATTTTGGAGCTTTTGCGCGTGGTGCCGCTGAAGCTTGATATAGCCTAGGCAACAAGCAATTTAATAAATCAGTCATTGAGAAAATTAAATGTAATCATTCTGCCTGTTTCCAGGGGAAACAGCAGCCAGCCCACCTCACCCTCTTGGGCGTAATCACACCTTATGGCAGGGATGCAAAGGAACCACTTTATACCACACCTCTTCTAAAATAGTGTAACCGGGGTCGAGATTTATCACCTTCTTAATGCTGATAGAATTTCCTAGGATGTGAATTTATGTGTGGACGAAGGCTTTGTGCAGAAATCAGAGCTTTTCTGTCAACATAATTTTTACTCCACTGTTGGATATTTGGATTTATGATGATCCCCAGCTGGAGGTCTTAGTATCCTCACTCCCATCCCTGCTGATGCACTTTAATCTTTTACACTGAACTGATCTATCAGTCAACATCTGAGTGCAGCTCAGTGCCCAGAAAGTCCATTTCTCTCCACTAACTGAACAACTTTCTGCCTTCTCTTGCGGCGCAGATAAATGCGGGGGGAATATAGAGATACACGCCGCGGACTACCTGACCTCCCCGGGCTATCCCGGCGCCTACCCGCCCTCCCAGCAGTGCGTGTGGGTGATAACAGCCCCTGAGCCCGGTCAGAAGATCCTCATCAACTTCAACCCGCATTTTGATCTGGAGGACAGGGACTGCAAGTAAGAGTTCACTCTTCACTCTCTCTCTCTCTTGTCCTTCTCCCACCCTCCTTTGCGCTCTCCTCAATCCTGCCTGGATACAGTGTGAAACTCTGCCACCTATTGGTCAAGGAGTTTATACATCTGCTCCCAGGGAACTGGAGGTCCAAGGATGAGATATGGCACTGAGGCTACTGGCAATTACTTCAGAGGAAATGGGGTTTGATGGGTTTTGTAATTCATACTTGATAAGGAGGGAGGTGTCTTATGGCATGCGTCTCTGCTTGGGGTTTTTGGCAGGAATTTAGAGGAGAGTGAACCCAGTGAAACTCGGCGTGCACCAGCTTATTATTGATGGAGTTCAGTTTGCTCATAGCAGGAATACAGAAATGGTGTTTACTTTTCATTTGGAGGCAGAGTTTACCTGTTTGTATTTGGGGGAGAAATTGAGTTTGTCTGGGGCTTTTGTTTGCCTAAATAGGACCTCAAGGATCTAATTTAACTTTACCGATTGTTGGAAGTGCCGATGTCAGGTTTTTGTAAGTTTGAGGATGTTGTAAAAGACACAAACATAAGCTGATGTTTTTTGTCTGAAGCTGCAGTTGATCTGCAGAAAATGAATTGGCAACAATATTGGTAATCGGTTAATTGTTTAGGTCATTTTTGGGGGTGAAAATGACAAAAATTCATCTGTTCCAGCTGGTCAAATGTGAATATTTGCTGCCTTTCTTTGTCTTCTATGATAGTAAACTTACTATTTTTGGTTTTGGGGTGGTTTGACGAGCAAAATTTGGTGATCATCTTTGGTTCTGGAAACTTGTAAGGGACATTTCTGTCTGCTTTCTGACATTTTATAGTCAAGCAATTAGCTGATTGAGAAAATAATTGTCAGATTAATTGATAATGAAAGTGGACGTTAATGCAGCCTGGCCAGGCAAGGGGTAGTTTTGGTTAAAACCCATATTAAAAAAAACCTTCTTACACAACATGCATTTTCCACACAGACACTCAAACATGAATCACAAATCATTCCTACACACGTGTGATGGTACCTTCCTGAGCACAACCCTACAAAACCTGTAAACAAGCACCCATGAGGACACACACACAACCCCTACACCCCCTCTCTTTGACCCAGAGACACACACTCGATTGTGTGCATCCACACAACAGCCCATGTGTTGCTCTCTTCCATAAATAAGCCTGTTTTTATGTCGGCTCCTCTGTCTTTTTTAAAAGCTCCATAAACGGCTCCTGTGTAAATCACGACTGGCTGCCCGGCGCTGTCTCACAGATGGGGTCCTCCAATACTATTGGATCATGTTTCACCACCAAGGGACTAATAAACCATTAGCATTCTGGACAGATAGTGGATATTGTGTGTCTTTCAGTGGATTACACACCTTCCTCAGTGATGTTAGCTAACGTTCAGGAAAGCTTTCTTCAGGAAAACCTGATAACCCAGGGAGCAGTATAAGTATGTAATAATGCTGTTAACTACTTAATGAAATGTAATAAATCTTGGTGATAGAATTTTAGTCAGTGGTTGGCGCTGTAGTACACCACCAACAGAGTATTATTGTCTGTTTAAATTACTTTTCCATAGATTAATGTGCTATAATAAGGCAGTTGTAAAGTAAAGTATTACAATTTCGTCAGGGTTGAACATGTGCTAAACATTTTAGTAATGTGTTCTTATCCAGTGAGAGAGCAGGGAGGCTTCCTGCATCTGACGAAGAACCAGAGGAGGTTTTTCAGGTACAGTAAAGATGTATTTCATATCCAAAAGGTGACAAAGTTTGGGTCATAAGATGTCCAAAGTGATCTTTTTATGCATCTGAAGAGGCTCCTCTTGTTCTTTGTCAGTGTTCAGGCTCTTTTTTACTATGTGATGGGATTGCTGACTTTGGCTACACACACCTGATTCCACTTCTTTTTAAGCCAGCAGTCAAGAAGGCAGACGTTTCCACATTAAGATCGACACGCGTAGTCCGCTATGGGATTCAAACCTGTGACCGTTCAACAGCCCGGCCACCCTGCAGCCACCTTAACATGTCATTTGGCTGTTTTCTTAGAGGCCTCCGTTTTGCTCGATTGGTTTCATTATTTGTTGTGTGAGTTTATGTTGGACGATGATGGGGTGTAGCTCGTAGCTCTCTGACTTGGCAGGAGCAGTGTTGTTTTTGGGAACGAGTCAAATGTTCGAAATATGCCCATTGAGCTGGGCCTTAAGCCTTTGGCAAGACCGCAGTCCCACTTAAAAATTTCCTGAGATGATATTTAAGAGTTTTATTTCACTGTTTGATACCACCGAGCTCAACGTCAGGTCCAAAATATGATACTCCAGTCAGTGAGGCCATGATTGGAAACAGCAACAGAAGATAATGTTTTACCGTGAATTTTAACGTCTTAAAGGTTGTGCATTAACCTCTGCTGGTATACTGGCTCTCAGTCTGGAGACATGTGGGACAACAAGTATCTGCTCTGCTGAAGCATCCATGAGCAAGATACTGAATCCATATCAGTTCCAGATCTGACCCTTGACCTCTGATGTCTCTGCAGAGAGGGATGATAGAGCTGGGAATTTGTTCCTCAGGAACTGAATGTACATTTATAGCAGAGCTGAAAAGACTAGTCGATTAATCGATTAGTCAATCAACAAAAAATTAATCTGCGACAATTTTGACAATTAAATAATCATTTAAGTCATTTTTTTAAAGCCAAAATATCAACACTTCTCTGATTCCGGCTTCTCCAATGTGAGGATTTTCTGCGTTTCTCTGTTTTATATCATTGTAAACGAACGTTTTCGGGTTTTGGACAAAACAAGACATTTGAAGATGTCACTTTGGGCTTTGTAAAAGTTGTTACTATATTCTGGCTTTTCTTTTGACACAGGCCAAACTAATTGTTTGAAAGATCAAATAATAGAGAAAGTAATCAGCATATTAATCGATAATGAAAATAATCATTAGTGGCAGCGCTTATGTATAGTGTGAGGTTCAGTAAGTTTAAGTAAAGCTAAATTTTAATGTCTGCTTAACAACAGTTTGCACAGTGGCGAAACATGTAGGATCAGTAATAAAACTACAGCTGCAACAGTTGTTTTCACTAGTTTAATTTTTGATTAATTAATAAAATGTCCTGTGTATAAGATGTCAGAAAATAGTGGAAAAATGCCCATCAACAACCAACAGTCCAAAACCAAAGAAAATGTTCAGCATATTTTATTGATGATCACAATTATAGTTGGTGTTAATACTTGTCCATCGATTAACTAATTGACTAATTGTTTCAGCTCTATATAAAACCCAGTTGTAAAGAATGATGTGTATTTAGCTTTGCTTTTATCCGGTTACTAAATCATGGTAACTCAGCTTGTTGGGGTTCAGCGTCTTCCCCAGATGGACTTTGAATGTTCTGCAGGGAAATCAAGCCAGTGGCATTTAGGTTACAAGACAGTTTCAATAACACTCTACTATCTCCCAGTTTTAGCTCAAATAAATTCTCCTGATTGAAATTTATTGTTGGAATGACACCCCTCCCCCCTCCTCCCTCATCAGATAGCCTGTCGCAGCTTGCCCATTTCCACCAGTCCCATAATTAAATTACTGGACCAAAATGGAACAAACATGTTCCAGTGCTGTGAAACATGTCTGCTGTTAACAAGCCAAACAAAGGATCCATAGCACTGGCGTCCACAAGCAAACGCAGGCTACATTTCCGACAACTGTGTTACAAAATATCTTCCCCGTGCGCCCTTGTGACCCAGGGTTTGTAATTATGATCCCTAATTACAGCGTTTTTAAAAATACATATTTGTCAGCCAGGAAATGTTTTCTGCCTGTGTGATTCATGAAGGAGGAAACTGAAACTATGGGGGAGATTTTTTACTAAGATTAGATGATTCACCAGTTTGGAAACAATGACGCCGTATCACAAAAAACAACTATATTTAAAGGATAGTGTGTGGCTTTGTGTTGTCCGAAGAATAACACAAATATAATCACAAATGTATCGGATCCTAAACTTGCTGGAATGCCAAGAAAATATACTGTAGCATCTTTAAAAGATGAACTAAGAGGTAGGGGAGATTAATTTGTGGTTCAGAAGGCCTTCGTGAGCTTCTGTAAAGCAGTCAGTCTGGGTGATAATTCCAACGACAACCTTTTACTTCCACAAACTCTCAAGTGACACAATCTGCGCTCAGTGAACAGACGTTGGTTTAGACGAGAACCAGTAACACTTCTTCAGACACACCAAGATGCATCGGCTCTGCCTCCGTAGCCAATCTGGAGCGGCACCAGAACAAGTCTTGTCTCACGTCCACGTCTGAAATAGCGTGGCCGACAAAGTGAATCCCTGCGGAGCGCGGTAAAATAGAGCAGAGGCATGGGTAAGGAACATGCGTCGGTGGCGGGATAATTTGGGACATCTTTTTAGGAGTTGGCTGAACTGTTTCCTCCTACATGAGGCTGTACTGGCACAGCCTGCACCTCACACATACTGTACACAACACTCACACACATAACACACGCACACACAGACGACCAAACTTTCTGTCACTTACAGTATGCTTCGTGTGCACTCTGTGGTGCAAACACGGCTACAGTGTGCATGCTCTGCAAATTCTCTAACGCACACTCGTGCAGTTTTGTGCACAGAGGGTCACAAAGGGACTAACACTGACACACACAGGGAAACTTTAAAGGGAAAATCCACTGTACGTACCTGCTTTTGATGTCGCATCTTGGATTTATGGGTTCATACTGGTCGCGAGGGGTCACTGAATGTTTTGATGAGTATGAAAATGTTGTCAATCATATGCTATGGCCTTCACAGGCACCAAATCTCAACCCAAGTGAACACCTGTGGGAGATTTTGGAGTGAAGTGCGAGATTCACTCTCCACCACAAGCATCAAAACACCAATTGAGTGGAAATCTTTTTGAAAGAGTGNATCCTCATGTGTCTAAAATATCCAAGCAAAGGCGTATCTGTACTTGATGTTCAGCAGGCATATTAGGAGAAATCCATCTCTGATTAAGTATTTATTTTTAGGTAGTTCTCTTCATCTACACATACGCTCAGTTTTCAGTGTATTACTGTAGGTCCAGCTAGCTAAAACTAATGCAACCTAATACCACAACCTACAAAAATAAATCTAACTGCAACGTCTTGGCCATCCCATGATGATAAATAACAGTGAAAGAGGAGATGAGAGGAGATTGTTTCTTTAAGCCCTCTCCTCCCAGTAACACGTTTTATATTTACTGCATTGGTCTGAAGGAAGGGGGGCTCGTGGCGTGAGAGACAGAACATAAAGAAATAGAGGGAGATGCTATAAATTCCTCTATGGTGTGATGGAAAGACCAGTTGTTCCTTATGGTATGTCCCGAGGCAAAGTGCTCCATGATTAGTCAAAAAAAAAAAAAAAGTTTCCCCAAGCAGAGACACAGTCACAGGACCGTCATCTCCACAGCCCGGGGTGGTCACATGAATGGAAACACACACTTTGAGGGCATTTTGTTTGTGTCTATGTGTGTATGTGGGGGGCTGGGGAGGCTGTGTTGTTTAAAAAGTCAGTCTCGGATTCAGTTTTTCAATCAGTCCGTGTTTTCAACATTGATGGATGATAGATGGAGCTATGGTAGGAGACATAAATGAATCATCAGATTGCTGGATGGATAAATAGGATGGATGATTGGATCATTGGATGAATAAGTCGATCTGTGGATGAGGATGCCCGAATGGATGGATGACTCAAAGAGATAGATGGGTGAATGGATGTGTTGTTGAACGATAGATGGACGAATCGCAGAACAGATGTGTGAATCAATATGATGTATGGCTGGAATGATTGTGGGATGGAAGGATGGACTGCTGAATGGATGGATATACAGCTGGATAAACTTTAGTTCCCAGCACATTCTCGATGACCTCGTCTTGTGAAAGTGCAAAACGACGCCATCAGTTGTTTAGTCTTCTGTTTGTGCCACATCACAAATATTCGGTTGATTGTCAGCGTTTTTTATGTGGCTTTAGACCGAGGCGTTGTTTCGCCAGCGGTCCTGCGCTCAGCATTGAGTCAGACTTTGCCAGTTTTAAAGAAAATAAAAAGGTCCCTTCCAGATGGTTGTATTTTTCAGTTCCACAGCAGCCACACAAAACAGGAAGACTAAATGTGCCGCTGTCTCAGAATGGTTAGCCTGTGGCTCGCTTCCAAGGAAATTTGAGGCGTGAGCCTCCAAAAATTATTTGGTTGTTTGTTCTGTGTTTTGCAGTGATGTGTTTCTTCCATTTGTGACTTTGAAGTACAAAACAGCCGTGAGAATTAGGTCAATGATATCTGTTTTGCTTTCCTGTTTTTGGTCTGAATGAGCAATTGTCCTGTCTTATGTAATATGATTTCCATTTCGTCTTCTGCATTGTACTGACAAACGTGTAATTTCGCATCTACGTTTGTTAAAACAGAAAATATTCATAAAACCGGGACAAGTTTAGGTTTTAATTGGGACTGAAAAGTCTGATTATTTCTCTTTCAGTTTGTTTAGTTTGGTTTGATTTAGTTCCACTGTGATTTAAGGAATTAAGAGATATTACCAATTTGAGCAAAAGAGATTTAAATACTCACAGGTTTTATGTAAAAGCATAGGACAAGAGATCTACAGATTAAGATACCTCTCCCTTTTTCTCATGCCATCCTTGCTTTCCAAAATTACGACATTCCCAATGTTGCAGTGGGGTTTCAGTCTGGGATCCCCTCCTGCTGAGTTTAAACCGAGCACATTACTTTAATCATTAAATCCCTCCTGGTCATTTAGTGTGATCCTCACAGAACGAGCAGAAACGAAAGGAGAAATGGAAAACAAGGAGGAAATCTGCCCATCTGTGATCTCTGAGATGAAGAGCAAGCAAAGGGGAAGGAGGGGAAGATGACGAGAGAAAGAGAGGGGTGGAAAGGGAAAGCAGAAGGGCACAGACAGAGGGCTTCAGGCTGGCTGGCATGGTCAGTCCAATCCTGACCTCTGTGACAGACCTCTCGCTGTCTCTCCTCCTCCTCCGCCCTCAGGCTGTTCTGTCGCTTTTTTCACCCCGTCACGTCCTGCACCATCACTTTCTCTCTCTCTCTCTCTCTCTCTCTCTGTCCTCACTCTCTCTTCCCCCTCTTCTCTCTGTCTCTGAACTCCGTGTGCACTCGTCATGTTTTCAGGCCTTTCTTCCCTCCATATGTCTCCTTCTCCTCGATTTGGAGAAATGACGGTGAACTTTTCACTGCGTTAAACCTGAACTCTTGGCTGTGTTTAATAAAAACTACACACAGGATGATGACTGAGCAAATTGTACCTACAGCTGCCACTTCAGTAGTTTATATCTGAACCACGTTATCAGCAAAGGCTATTTGCAACATCAAGAATCAGCTTGAAAAACGAGCAGCTAAAGATACTTAGAGTAAAGTTTCAGCAGTAACTGAATAACTGTGGCCACCTCGAGGAAGAGCTCATGTTAGCACAGTTATTACACATCCAGCAGAGAGAGTAACATTAGCATGCATGTGAAGTCACGGAAGTCCAATATCTACTCTCCTTTTAAATGAATAATAATAATAATGATAGTAAATGATCGACTACACGTTCAAGCAGTTTGACATGTTTGTTTTAAAATAACTCACAGTTATGAAGTTTACATTGTTTTGCTTGGTGCCAGAAATCAGTGTTACAAAGTTCAGAATTTATCTATCAATTAATATTTTTCCCGATTTCCACCATTTATAGATCAGAGTAAGAACAGAGCATAAACATCGGCAAACAGGCAGACTTTCACCAGCTGACTCTTGTCTCTCTGCAGCAAATATTTGTCTAATGGAAGGAAGGGTGAACTTTGAATCCTGCTATTGTTTCTCTTATGCAACTGTACATTGTTTGGATTTGCTTTTCTAAACAATTATGGACACAAACTCTGCGTCCCATATGAGTCAGCTCACACATAAGTTACACATACACGGGCGCATACTGTATATACATGTGTACAAGCACACTTAAGCGCACACACACAGTAAAACTAACAAATTTGCTCTAAACGTAATCAGACCTATTGTGGATTCCCTGCTCATCAGCGAGTCGCACATAAACACGCACGCACACTCTCACACTTTCACACACAAATGAAAACACATGTCAGATTAGATCCTTAACGAGCAGATTAACGAGGAGAGAGTTTGGCAGAGGGGGGGAGAGAGAGGGGAACCCAGTTAGCAACGTCTCACACACACACATGCACAGCTGCAATCCCAGGATTTACAGGATGCACTCGCTGATACACTCCAGATGTCCAAAAGGCAACATACACACTCTTAAGCACGATAGAAGGGCATCTATCAGAGTAAACAGTCGGGTTTTACAGTGACGTTAAAGCTTGTTTTGAACTATTTTTGCTCGCAGCTTCTATCGGCTGTTATCTCGCACTAAAGCTCAACATACTTAAATCCACTGTGATATTGGATGTACAGTAAGCATGAGAACGATGTCAGTAAACGGATGACTTGGTGGATTGCTGGATTCGTTGGTTGAATAAGTTTGGAGGATTTATCCAAAGAGGCATGAGCATCTCATTTGGGAGGATATTTAATGGTTGGACATGGCTACTTTTAAATCTCCAAGTCTTAGGGAGTTTTCAGGCTCAGGCTTCGTCCATGTATGAGAATCCTTCAGAGAGTTGGATTCCAACTCTGTACGCCATCATCACATCCCGGAAAAATGCACAATTTTTTGGTAAACACAGTTAGGATGTTTCTTTGTATTTTACTGTTACTTTGGTCCTGATACCACATAAAGGAAAGGGAAATGAGTCATGCCTTGGTGCATAGCATGTCACAATGCAGCAGCACCTTCAAAGGAGAAATTCATAACAATGCTGGCATTCACTAGATGCAGTGGTGAAATCTACATTTACTGTAGTGTACTGAGTACTTTTACTGTTGATACTTAAAGTACATTTTCCTGATGATACTTACATACTTTTACTTAAGTAACGGATCTGAATACTCCCTCCAGCTCTGACCAGATGTGTATTTTCAGTGTGAGGCTCAATGTTAGAATAATAAGTTTTTAGACTTACACGTGCTATATTTTCCATATACTCAGTGACGAATTACACTAATTTGACACCATTGATGGTATTCAGCTTCAAGTTTGTGAAGCACTTGGCTTTCACATTTGGTGTGGACTCCATGGGAATCTGCTTCAGACTGTTTTTCTGGACTGCAGTCCAGCTACAGCGGCTTTCACACCTCAGCAAAGCTCGCAGGGAAAACAGCCTCAGGTCCAGAAAAACCTGTCCAATTGGCTCAAAAATGTGAAAATTGCCTCATATGAACTTCAGAGTGATGAAAATATCTGTAAATTGACTGTGTTATAGGAATTCAACATGCCTTTGCCTTCATTACACTTGTTAATGTACAGAAGGTAGATAGATAGATGGATAGATTGATAGATAGATGGATGGATTGACGGATAGTTACAGACAAGCCTTGACCTACTTCTTTCTCTGTGGAATTTGAGAAAATTAAACTGACCTACATGTTTCTGTAATTCCCAAAAGTCACAAGACGCCATTCAAATTCTAGTAAACCATCAAATATAAACTGTGACTTCATTTCATTCATCTGATTCACAAATCTGCCTCCTTGTGAAATGAACGGCCCGTGAAAGCTCAATGTCACGCTTGGGACAGGTCAGCATCGGGATACGGGGGTCAGAGGTGAGTCAGCGAGTCAAACTGTGTTTTGACCTTCTCCGAGGAGGATGAGCACCCTGGGAGGCTTTGTCCTTTTAAATGTGCGCGACGGGAAACCCTCCCCCTTTGGAGCCTAAATGACCGTTCACAAGCAACACGGACAATCAAGTCTTTTTCTTTCTCAGCTTGTAAAAGGAATGTGTTGTATCTGTCTGGGTAGAAACACCCCAGGGTGACCTCCCATTGAGACGTGTAGGTAGAAAATACACACACATCTTGTGGGCAGACGATAAACAGATTAAAGTGTGTGGGAGGCACACACACACACACACACACACACAGAGATATGCATACATACACATACATGGACATGAATGTATTCAGTCCAAATCTGTCAGATCAGCTCTACACTTTGCATCTAAACAAAACCTGGGGCTTTTATTTTGATACTCAAAAATACGCGAGTATGTGGTATGAGGGTGTGTGTCTCTGAAGCTTCATTATTTTATCTTTTGGGTACTTTGAGGAGCACAGTGAACGTTGGAGTGACTCATTGTTCATCTATGTCATGAGCTCTGAGTTATTTTGAATCAGACTGCTGACTGCAGGAAACTCAACCGGCTTTAAGGAAATGGGTGTGTTAGTCAAGTGTTGAGAGCAAAATCATCAGTGTGTCTCCGGAACATAATTTGTCCTGGTATTATATGCCAACACTTTAGTATGATGCACACTAAGATGAGTGATTTTAAACAAGTATCCTTTAGCCAATAGTAGTAGTAGTAGTAGTGATGGTGGTAGCTAAGCTAAGGTAACTCTCCTGCATTAGAGTCCTGTATTAAAAGTATTATGTTTTAAAAGTAAAGGTCTTTATGATGAGAAATGGTCCCAAATGATTTGTCCATTATTGCATAAGCAACATTGTGAGGCTATGCTTAACTACATTACGCAATGTTTGGTAGTTAAATCAATGAAAACGCATCATAAATTTGAGTTTATCATATGTTTGTCTACACGAAATTTTCATTAAAGTTATTATCAGAAGAAGAGGAAGTAAAAAGTACAATATTTCTCTCTGAAATCTAGTGAAGGAAAAGTATAAAGTTGCGCAAAATCTAAATACTCCAGTCTGAACGCTTCAAAACAGTAAAATACACATAAACACATACATTTAAACAAAGAAAACAGAACTGCCAGCACTAAAAAAGTAATGTCTGTATTTACTAATGTTTCAAGTGCAATATTAGCTGGACACGGTTTCACGTGAGTAACTTCATTCTTCGTTTTTAGCTACGGTCTTCTATACTAGACACTCTCATTTCTCAGGTGGGGGAGGTCTCATCTTTAGTTAAGTTACAATCTGTTCACACATTGGTGACAAAAAACTATTAAAAAACGTTTAATACATGTAAATTGTTACATATGGCCCCTTTAACTCACAACACCAGCAGGCATTTCTGCTTAATAACATCATTCTCTGAAATGAAGGATATTTCACAACGTCCAACTGTTTGCTCTTTATCTTTCTATCTGCCTCCCCGTCTGTCTGTCAACTAGACTCTCTCATTGCCAAACCGAAGCAGTCCCTGCAGGGATTTCTATATGTGTGTCTGAATAGAGCTAGCTAATTAATGTCACATGTTTTTTGGGAACAAGAGAGGTGAATGTATAGTCAGCCAGGCCTCTCTGTGAATGCAGATGAACTTGTCGAGGGCTAACACATGTCAAAGCGCAGTGGAAGTGACACAGTGTTTATTGCTTTGCCCCTAACTCACTTTAGAGAGGTGTGGATTGAGTGTCGGTTGACAAAAGGCCTTTTTCCTCCCAAATCTCTCAGGTACAGACGGAGATGTTTCTCTGAATTCAGACTCGGCACAGAAACGCCCTTCTGTGTTTGTTTAAGTGTAAAGTTACCCAGACAGACGTAGTAACTGGCTCACTTTGTTTTCCGTAAAACACACACAAGGTTGCAACACTTTGACCCTCAGAGAAACTTCTCTACTCTCCAAAATGTCGACTTTGACTTTCGTTCTTTTCAACTTTTTTCGCATTAAACCCCATTGAGTTTGCACCAAATCTCATTTCATCCTTCGGGGTCCCTAAACAGTCTGTCTAAGAGAGAGGGGGGAAAAAAGCGGCGTTCTCCTTCCCTCCTCTGTCAGATTAAGGCTTCCTAAATGAGAACAAATTCCACCTCCTCCTCGTCTCCGTTTTAATTTCCCAGCAGGATTGTGCTGCCTTGGCTTTGTATCTGCGCGGCCGAGGTGAAGGATGAGGATATTCATACTTTGGCTGCGTGGCCCAATTTATTTTTTGGGCAGAGGAAGGAGTTTGTGTGGCTGTGTGTGAATGATCTTTCTCGTTTTAATAGGATTTGCTTAAATACATTTTCTCGGTTTTTGGAAGTGTTCTTCATCAAAGCGTCGACACTGGGTCTACCAAATAATGTATCATCTAACCAAAGTTTGGATGTTTTGAAACGTGTGCTTCTTGCTTCTGATAAACAGGCATGGTCATAAAATTAAATGTGTGTGGGTGGACGGGTGGCACGAGTAAAAATGATTATTAGTGAGTGAGTGTGCGAAATGGCATCTAGTGAGTAGCTCTGCAAACATGAATGAGTGTCTTCTTTGTGAGGACCATTATTTGGATGCTGAGAGTGCGGACATGTTTGGTCCTCGCTTATTCAAAAGGCTATATTAGTGTTAAGACTTGGTTTTAGGGTTAGGGTTAAACATAGGTTAAGGTTAGGGTAAGAACTGAGTTATGGCTGGAAGCGCAAAAACATATCAGGACGCCAATTCTGTCCTCTTGCTTGTCTCGGTGAGAGAGACACTCACAAGTTACAAGTTAGCTTGAAGTTACATTTACATCAAACTAATTTACAAGAGCAAATACGTTGAAATGGAGACGTAATGCCACCCATGACTACATTTTATATCAATATAATAAGGAAATGTTGTTAATTAACATAAATGACAAGTCACAAAATGGCGATACTGAATGTATCTGTAAAATGTTCATGTTTTTAATACGTCTTAACAAGGAATGTAGTTCCTAACAAGTGTATAAGTACAAACTTGTGCACCTGTGGCTGTGCTATGAATACAAGTGAGTATTGTGTGTGAGTGTGTGTGTGTGTGTGTGTGTGTGTGTGAGCAGGAAACTGACTAAGAGTATTATTTGTGAGGAGACGGCATGAGCTGTAGTGAGCACACAAGTGTGTGTGTGAGTGAGTAAGACAGTGAGAGGGAGATGATGTCGATTTTTTGGTGAACACGGGGGAGGTGAGAAACGGGGAGGGATGGACTGGTGTGTGTGTGTGTGTGTGTGATGGCAGGTGGCATCGTAGTGTGTTTTCTGCTCACACACTCAACACACACACTCAACACACACACACACACACACATGTGCCATCTGTAGCCTCCCAGCAGAGCTCAGAACGACTGGTCAGACTGAGTTTATCGGCACTAAAACACAGAAACCACTCATGTATTACAAAATCTGAACACTGCAGCCTACAGCTCCTCCTGTGTATGTGTGTATTTGTGTGTGCGGACTTGTATTACTCACATTGTGGGGACATAAATATGGTCACACAGTCACATTTGCGGCACCTTACCTCCCAGTTGGAGACAAAAAACTGGTCACGACAAGACAAACCATTCAATTTTAGTGTCTTTTGGTTTTTGGTTAGGGTTGGAGTTACCGTATGTCTCCAGGGAATTAACGTAAGTAATGTCCTCCTATGAGATAAAAAAGGGTGTGTGTTGTAGTGGGTGTGTGTGTGTGTGTGTGTGTCAGGCTCTACTTGTTTCAGAGAGGATGAGTGTAAGCACAGCATTTTAGCAAGCAAGGCCATTGTTTTCAATGCACAATGTGGCTAAGCTCTCAGTAGCTTATCAGCTTCCATATTCTGGGTGTTGTTGAGCCTCTTTAAGAACTGAAACTATCAACAGTCAACAAGCAGAGAGGGAGGTCCTAACTGTTAAAAAAGTTTAACAGTGCACCAATCAGAAACTGCTGCAGATGTAACCAATTATCCAATCAACCGTATGTTACTGAATGTGGGACCTGAAACAGCTGAGGGAGTCAAACCACATACCCTCTAACCACTCGGCCTGAGCACCCTGAAAAGATTTGCAATTATTATTAATGTGTTGTCAAGTTTGCTCTGACATTCAATGATCACACAGGTAAAAAGCAGCCATACCTGCACCCACACTAGCCTGAACTACTTGCATTTTGAGAAAGGGGCACGACTCCCTTCTTCTCAACTGGAACAACGCACTCCCTGATTGTTATTGGCACAATCGCTCTTTTTGTCAGCAACTGAGTGCAACAAGTTCACAACTTTTTCCTGAGGTTGTTGAAAGCCATTCTGGGTAATGAAGGAAATTATTACGTGAAGTAGAAGAAGATGAGGCCTGCTGGGGGAAAAGTGGGCACGGCAAAAAAGTTTATTACAAGACTTGATCAAACTCCTGAAAACTTGGTTTGGGTGGAATGTTTCCTTTAAAGCTGCATGGTTTGAAGAGAAGTGCAAGTTTTTTGGAAGAATCTTTTAATGTCTGGAGAGGAAGCTGGAGAGCAGACAGTGTTTGTACAGACAGATCCAGATGAAGAGAAAGAGAGGTGGATGGAAATAAATGAGCGACGGAGGGAGAGATGTTGTGACGCTGCTCTGCAGAAACACTGAGTCATTCCCAGCTTTAACTTTGCTTTGCAGGAGGTGAACGTAACAACAGCTCAGACTTCGCCCCATAAATGCCCCCGTGATACCTTCCAGATGTGCGTTAAGAAGTTAGCCGCGGGGGGAACGCAACACAACAACACCGCGAACATGTTAATGAGCTGTAGTGTATGAGCGGAGCAGGGTGAGGGTGTCTGCTTATAGCTCAGCACTCCAGTAGCTTGGGAAGAAGGCGGGAAGGAATGCAGGGCTGTGTGAAAATTTCCCTTCTCCGTCTGGATCGTATTTATTTAAAGAGGTCATGTGCCACATCCTCATTTGTTTTCAATTTAGCAACACTGTCGGTGTCCAGCGGTCACTGCTGTGGTCGGTTTACTTTGTAACTGTATCACTTATATTAGTCGATCTTAATAATTAGAGTTTTATTTTCTCTCTAATTAATTACATTTTTTATTTGTGAGTTTCTGTAGGTGTTACTCTTCTTTTTTTTTTTACCAGCTTTCGACTGTATCATACAGTCTTCATCAAACATTGAGCTTTTGTGAATGCCATTTCCTGCATTTATATGCATTTATATCAGCCTAGCAGATAATGATGAAATCGATACCTTTTCATAATAATAGTCTAACATTTATGTATTATTAATGCTCTATCTGTATTTAAAATTGCTATAGATCTTACACTTAAGTATATATAATGTTGTATTTGTATGTTTCACAAAAAATATTTTTGGGGAGGTCAAGTGTACATTCCTTAAATACCTTGTCTTTGAATTTTAGCATCTACTTAGGAGAAGTATTACAATTACAGACACCTTGTAATCAAATTGTAAATAAAATGATTTTTTTTTTTTTCCTGAAAAATATGGAGAAGTGGTCAAGGTAGTTTTTCAGCCCAGAGTAGCAGCTGCAGAGATTCCTGTCAGGCTGAATACGGCCACGACAAGCCCCACTAATCAGATGGTTATGTTGTGTAGCCTGAGAGGCGAAAGCCAGGGCAAAGAATGCCGCACAGCAGCAATTGAGGAATACCTTGATGAGCATATCTGCATTTTTATCAACTCATTATTGTGGATGGTCGGCAAGACGATACTGTTTAGTGAGATTCTACTGAGTAAATAAAGTAAATAAATCTGTAAAAGTAGGCGGACAAAACTAGAATTTTGAAAACTGAGCAGCACATTTCCCCTCCATTCTCGGTGGAAATTGCACTCTTAGGTAAAGAAGATCATTAGTTCTTATGTTCAAGAGGATTTTTCTCAGTGAAAACAGCAAATTCAAAATCTTCCGTGGATTAAATTAATTGATTTGGTGTTTTTAGATCAGTTAGTGGTATCAGTTAGCTTTTTTCTCTTAAACCTTAAATTCTTCCAGATGTTTAGTTGAACCAGCAATACAGCAATAATTTTATACATCTCTTGACCTTACCTTGCACTGCTACTGGATGCCTATTAAGTTCGACATTTAGTCCACTTGCTCTGTCATGTGCATCACTGTGGGTGCCAGTTAATAGCATAAAATGTTAATTTAAACATCTGCTGTTGGGCCCCCAGATGGAGAGGCGATTGCCCTTGAGCAAGGCATTTGCTACGGACAGCTGCGTTTGGAGGGCACGGGTAGCCGGTGTGGTTAATGAGTGATTTGAGGGGATGGAGAGGAGGCTGCAGGGCTGCAAACTGAGAGACTCTCCTTAACTAGAGTGTGAAGAGACAGACCCACTTCATTAAACCGACTGTCTCGGTAAACACCGACTGCCTCCAGGACTGGCTGGAGTGACTGAGCGAGTGAGTGAGTGCAGCCATCTGCATGCAGACAGACACACACTCCTATACACACACACACACACACACTCACACATTGTTTCCCTCCATCTCACTCTCCCTATGGCTCTTATTTTATGAGTCTCTGTAAGACACGGCAGGGAGGGTGGAGGAGGGGGAGCGAGCTGGAAGTTTGATGCTATGAATAAAAACACCATCACCTAAACATCACCGTCGGCACTAAGACTTTACAAGTGAGCACTTAAGTCCATTTCTCACCGGGCATGTAAAGCTTTCTGCGAACACATGGAGAAAAAGACTGAGAGACAGAGAGACAAACAGAGGCAGAGATGGGGAGAGAAAGAACAGATTTTGTACACCTCCGGCTCAAATACCTCGATTTAAACATGGAAAACATTGTTTATGCCCTCAGCTGTCAGCACTGCTGATACATAATGTGTTAACAGACTTGCCTGAGAATGACTGCGTGTTTACAGTGTGGAAATTTAACAAAAGTTTCTGTAAATGTTAATGTTGTTTATTAATCTTACTTGATATTCATGGCTTCAGATGAGCTGCAGCGGTAATATGCAGGTTGACATTAGTTAAGTAAATGTTAGTTTACACCAGGATGCATAGACAGTCAGAGGACTGAGCTTAAGTTTCTATAACTTTATAGGTTTGGGCTCTGCTGCGGCTGCTGCTGCTGCTGCTGCTGAATTTTGTATTTGTATTGATTGTTTATGTAGTATGTAAGTGTTGTGCGATTCCACTGTATTGATTCAGTCTATCTCTCATCTTTTTGCTGGTTTCTGGTGAAAGTTAAAAAGTAAAACCTCCTCAAATGTTAAACATTTAGCTTATTTAGGGGGGTCTTGGTGGCCTATAATGGTCCAAGACAAATACCATACATGCATACATGTCCCCTCTCTCTATGCCACGTTTCCTGTCTGCGTCTTCACTGCGATAAAGGCAAAAGAAAGAAATAATCCTTAAAAAGAAAACGCAAATTTCTCAAAGATTTCAAAAAGCATTCAAAGACTTTAAGGTCGTGACACTGTGTCCACCTCCTCCCCCTGCTCAAGACCTGAAAAACGTACAGTTCAAGTTAAAGAATCAGAAAAGATTACCACTTTTCGATTTACAAAACTAGAATGAACAAATACTCAGACACATATTTGTGCTGAGTGATGTACTGTAGCTCTGTCTGTCTACCTGTTCTCCATGGGTCCACTGTTTACACAGAAAGGCCAAAAGCTTTACATCGAGATGTCTGTAAGAGATCTGAGGGAGACAAACACATTTCCCATGTCAAACTCATGAAGAGACCCTTAAAACCGCCACCTAACAAGCTTTCTGTCTGCACGCTAATGTTGTTAGCCATGAGGAAAATCAGCAGTCAACAGCTGAATTCCTTCAGTCTGAGACAGTCTGATAGTCTGCGCTTCAGTCCAAACCTGCTGATGAGGTTTCTCACCGTGTGTTTTTGTCTTTTCTGGTCCAGCCGTAGCAGAAGTGGCCTGTTTTTGAATCTGCATTTCTGTAGGGGAGGATCTAATTAGACTCACATTCCTGTGATTCCACACATTCTTACCTGAGAGCTTTTACTGCTGATCAGCAAGCCGCCATGCTGAAGGAATATTTTGATACCCTACCCAGCTTCCTTGCTCTCTGTTCTCTTGTCAGAGAGGTCAGAGGTCAGGCTCGGCTTCAGCACAGAGACCCCAAAGCTGGTATGGATTTTCTGTCTCGCTCAAGGACACCACAGCTGATGTGAGCACTCAGGTCCAGGTTTTCCGCTGAACTACGTTACCCTTCTCAGCTTTAGATGCTCACCAGGCGAAGTTGTTTCCACAGCCGGCTGCGAGAGGAAGAAGCTTTTTATATCATATAACAAGTTCTGTATAAAATGCTTTATTTGTATTGCACTTATCTGAACAGTCACAAAGTGCTTTTAGACAGTACGGCAATAATAAAAGACAAATGTCTAAACAAGAAGAATGTCAGATGTGAAAATGATGGTAAAATAACGCCAACAAAACCTTTAAAAGCAGCTGTATGAAGACTGTAAAAATAGTTTTAGACGTGATGTGCTGTAAATGTTGGTTTACGTGTTTCATGTGAGATGTTCCAGTCTTCATGTCTGAGGCATCATACTGCATCTAATTGATTTCCGCTGGGTTTTCCCACCCTGACAGTCAGAGGGTTAATCTGAGGCTGGGTCAGGACTGATGGTCAGCACAGATTATGTGTCAGGAATCTTTGCAGTCTGATCTTGGCCATCCTGATAATGTCAAACATGTCTGATATGTGCGACCTGGTGTGCAAAGTCCTGAACGGGTTCTGTAGTTATTTTGATGGACTCAAAGCATGTTTTTGCATTGTGGTCTATTGAGGCTACTGTCAGAGCAAGCATTAGTCCTTGTGTTTCTTTAATAGTGAATTTCTCTTAATATGATTGTTGGACACAAGTATGTACAACATTTAACCTTAATAACGTTTTATATCATCAAATTTTGATATAGCTACAGCTAGAAATAACTAGATACACACTTTGGGCCTTCGGAAGTTTTAAGAAAGACACCAGAGCAAACGATGAAATGCAACTAGTAATGTAATGCCTGCCATCAGTGACAGTCCTGTAAGATTATTCAGTGATGCATCATCTCTTCCTTCTAGTGCAGTGGCTTCCAAACTGGGGCTCAAGATCCTCACGGGATTGCAAGTTTATCTGAGGGATTGTAACATGATTAACAAGATAAGAAAAACCAAGAAACAGGAAAAAACATTGGTTGACAAAACAGTCTCACTTCAAGGTCCATTTAGTTCCTGTTCCAGAGCTCAACTGCAGTTTCCAAGGCCAAGAATGAACTTTAAATCTTATCAAATCTCTCCTATACAGTATTTTTGTGAAATACTTGAGTTTCCCTCTCCAGGCCTCTACAAACTATTAAAAATAAACAATCTCAATTTCTCAATTTGAAAGTAAGAAACAACCTCCAACGCGACAATTTGTCAGTCTTTATTCTCTTCTGTTTGCTAAGGCCCAGTCATGTTTTTAGCTGCAGTCTGGACCCTGTACAGTCAGCCATTTAGTCTTGAACTCACCTTGCATCTCAGCATGCTTTCTCGCGTACAGTTAAGATGTGAATTCCCTACAGGCTCTGTGATTTAATCAGCTACAGTGCAGCACAGACTGAGGGGGGGCGTTTATCAAGGCATACATATGCTTATGTACACACTCATGTAGACACAAACACATGTTCGAGTTACTTGCACACTTAAAAATGCACTTAAATTAATGTGAATACTTTGCAGAAGATACATAGCACAAACACAACAAGCATGCCTGCAGATGCTACACATAATGTTTTACAGAAGTCGCATACAAACAGCATGCATTTCCAGACACTTGAGATGTTGTGAAGCGGACAGTGGGTGGACAGAGGGGTGTCGGCTGGTAAAGGATGAGGTGCTGCAGCGGTGGTGGGAGGTCCACACGGACAGCAGAGACTGATGAAGTCTCTCAGTGCACTCAGTGGGATCCTCAGAGCCTCCCAGTGCTTCACACTGCCGTGTGTTCGTGTTTCTATCGCTGCCTCTCTCTCTCTCTCTCTCTCTCTCTGCCTGTCCCTCTCTCACTCCTAGAAACAGTAGCCTCTGTCCAATCTCGTAGACTCTCCGACTCTGTTCACTCTGCACTAAATCTGATGCATTTCATCTTTTTTTCCCCACACATACTTGAGGCAGAGCTGATGTTTTCTTATCAGCGTGGACAGCCGAAAGCACACGCACACAAGGTCATTTTTCACTTCAGATGTAGACCAGTGGATGTATGGAACAAAATATACGGTCAGATATCTTACTTGTGGAAGAAAATATGATTTTCTCTGAAGGTGCAGAAGATCTGGAGACACACAAGTTACGCTCACTTGTTATTTACACTCTGATCAATACATCTTGCTCTTTGCGATTAAATGTACCTGGATCTGCTGAGATAATATGACTATACATGTTGATCTTTTGCAAAGGAAGGTAGACAATCAGATGTTGCCATTCCCTCGACAAACATTGAATAGTTCACTGTACAGCTGCTGCATCTGAGAACTTTCTTCATTGTGAAATGCTCAGATTTGCTGCTACATCGCGATTAATCTTCCGTCATTTAGGGTCCCACAGCAGCATCAGCTATGAGGACAAGCAGACAAAACATTGCGAACAAAGCAGATCAGCTGACCAGATTGATATCCGGGGAAACGCCCCAATTCAGTTCAAATCCGGAAGCACTCAGAGTCAACAAAACATGTTTAAGAAAAGCAGATGATGACATCCTTCGCTGTGGTTTCACAGTGTGGGTGTATTGTTTTTAGCTTCACTAGCAGTTTTTAACGAAGTACACAGGGGTACATTCAAGAATAAACAGTTATTTAAAAATCTGTCTCTGCAACCATAAGCGTTCACAGTACATAATGACAGTTTTTAAAACAAGAAAGTTTACACTAAGAAATCAAAGTTCTCCAGCGAGTGAGTATTGTACTTCCATAAAGTTGAGGGACTTGCAAGAGACAGATTTAAAAAATAAGGGTCAATATCGATGCAGCAGCAGCTAAGATATCTTTTATCCTCTAGTATGGGTCAAGCTCCAACATGTTTGATCCTACACTTCCCACAATGCAACTTGATAGTGTCTTCATTAGACCCCCCCAGGCCTCCAGTTTGTAACACCTGCGTTCTGTTAAACATTTGTAGTAAATTGACTTTCTCGTGTAAAATCAGTGGAATGCCTCTTTAAATTGCATTACCACTAATCACAGAATAACTAATCAACTTTTAATGGCCTAGAGGAGTTTTTTTTGGACGGACAAATTAGGCTCAGACACAATAATTACTCATGCATATGCTCAACAGCTGTGTGCATTCAAGCAAAGATGCATAAAACACTTTAGAAGGGAACAAACAAACCGGAGCCCAATAATCCACTGAGACAGGTTAATGCAAAAATCAATTATGAGCTCAGGTTCCTCCAAAAACGAAGCCCATCTGTATTTAGCATGTGTGTTTCTTGCAACAGCGTAAACCTAAACCTGTATCTCCTCTCTCCTCCTACAGGTACGACTACGTGGAGGTTTACAACGGCGGGGACGAGCTTTCACCCATGTTGGGAAAGTTTTGCGGGAAGATCGCACCGTCTCCAATCATCTCCAGCGGCAGCCAGCTCCTCATCAAGTTCGTCTCCGACTACGAGACACACGGGGCGGGATTCTCTGTCCGCTACGAGGTCTTCAAGACAGGTGCGTGGTGGTCAACCGCTGAAATGTCCTTGTTGTCGCTGCTTGTGTTGGACAGCAGCATCAGCTAAAAGCCTGAACTATAGAGCAGAGGCGGAGCTGCAATTGCTCTGCTGTTTTCTACACGCTCCGCTGAATGTGATGAATCGCCTCATGGAAAACAGCCAATTTAAATTCAATTGTAGTTTAGCCAGGTTTCCGCAGGTTTGTTCTGTAGGTTTTGGATCAATGTCATGCATCACCTTGCTACACGAGATGAAAAACAACCAGCACTAAATACTGTTTTTTTGCCATTTTACATATTTCAGGAGGCCGTTAAAGGGCAGCAGGGGAGGAGAACAAATCAAACAGACTTTAAGTTTTGATAATTCCTGTCCTCTGTGACTTTAAGGGAAATCTGGTGTCACACAACCTGTTCTTTATTTGCAGAGTTTTGGCATTGTACTCACTGTTACAGTATAGCTATAGATTTTCCTTCCTGGTTCAACTGTAGCCATCCACTGTCACAGCACAGGTTGTATTTGCAAAATTATTTGTTATTGGACTATGGGATATAATTATCACTGGGCTTTTTGACTATACCAGCTACTAACAGGCCACAGCATATCATAATGCCTTGGTTGCCAATTAAGAAGAGGATGCTAGCCTCGACTGACAGCCGTGCACAGAGCTCGATGTTGGCTTCAGCTCATTGTGGTCATTCATTGTGCGTCGCAGTCTCAATACAAAAGCCGCTCTTACATTCATCTGCAGCACACGACTCTCAAGCATCCATATCTCTGCTCTCGCGTCCTCCCTCCTCTGGTGTCTTCCCTCAGGCCAGCTCATATTAGGTGAAACCCGCCTTTTTGAGATTGACAACCAATCAAAAATAACAAATGGTAACCTGTGACCGTGGCAATACTGAGCATAACTGTGCAATGAAGGATTATTACTGACATTTATACTGTCAGTTTTATCTCCGAATTAAGTGTTTTAGATAATCTGGCTGCACTTCTGGCTAATTTACAACCTGTTTCTGGCACTGCTGGACTTCATTGCAGTGATTTTGTCATGTTTCCAGATCTCAGTAATTTTCTTTGGCGTGTACAGTGTTATCATGACCAATAGAAATGACTCAAAGGAGACCAAAATTGTAAAAAAAAAAAAATCGGAATTATTCTTCATACTACATACATTTCACAACAAAAGCATCTGTTTTCTTCGATGTTTGAAGCCAGTAACCAGCATCCTAAAATAACCTCTCAGATAATATAGTTAAAAATGTTTCCACGCTCATGTCCAAGGTTGTCCAAACAGCCTGAGCTGAACCTCTGGTACACTGACCTCTAAGCTGCAAATTAAATAAACTCAAAGACCCAGAATTCCATTGGAGGAACAGTGAGTCCCAGCTGGTGCAGGATGCTATCAGGATAGACCTACATAAACACTGCCTGTCAAGGAAGGAACCTTGCTCCCATGTCCTACATTTGTATTTGCTCTTCCCTCTTGGGTCCACTTGAGTAGCGGCCAAACGGCGAGTCTCCTGTGACCACTTCAGTTTCCACCAATGGGGACTGGAGATAAATCAGATAAAAAGGGAACATGCGTTTACGTGAGACTCCTCTTCTTTTTTTGTTTGCACCCCTGAGGGCAATAACCATTCACGCAATCACAGGATCCAGGAATAACAATCCCCAGGTGGAATTACGTCGAAAAGTACTGTATTGTAATATGAAAAATGGATATGCGAGTGCTTTTTTGTACTTAAATGAGGAGTAAGGCAGTAATCTGAGAAGGGTTAGGGGCCCAATTCACAATGGAGCTCCTCCAGACTCGGCTCTGCCGTCTCTCCAAACTACAAAGTATGGCCCTTCTCCTGATACACTTTTCAAATCTGCTTGTATCCGCTTTAATTTCAGGGTGCAAAGTGAAGCCGCGCCTGATGAATGACAGGACGTTATTAGAAAGTCAGTTTAAAAAAATCTTTGAAAGTAGGTCAGCAGTATCGGCTTAGAAGGAACGTTGGTCCTGAACATTTTCACGATTTAGTTTTCACACAGATGTGTGATGATTTATATTTGAGCTTTGATCGCTAATATAATGATCAAACTAGTACAGTCTGGGACACCATGTCATTTACTTTCAGAGAAGGCCCAACTTTATATCTTTTTTTTATAAAATAGAAGCCTCTGATGGTGGTGAAAGTTTTGGGGGTCTAATAGAACAAGGACAAACCATCAATTTAAGTAGGTAAATGTGATTTAAAGGAACGCTTCCTCTAGTGTTTATCTAGCCAAGCATATATCTTAAAATGTCATCTGTAAAGCTACAGAGCCAAGTGATGTTATTTATGTAATTAACCTTCAAGCAACTAGCTCCTTATGTGATTTTGAAAGTCTTAAAGTGCTGTACAGTTGAAGGGTCATTTTTGACTTTGGAAACAGCAGTTGTCTCACCACAATGTCCAATGTTAGTGGCTGCTCTGGAGCTTTCAATCTCATTATCATCCTCAGCACTTTGCCCAGTTTTTATAGAATTTTATTTTAAAGAAAAATAGCTACTACACTGACTCTGTGGTTTGACCATCTGACAGCTGAGATATTTCATTTAAAAGATTCAAATCAAATCGGCTCTTAAGTCGATCACTGCTCTCACTGTAACAATGCAGTTAGTGGATGAATAAAATGAGGGAGTTTGATTCTCTTATATTGTCAGGTCTGCTGCCGTGGACCTGCAGGATATGAAGGATGTCAGGTGTGTGTGTGTGTGTCTCTGCACGCTGCTCCTTGTGTTTGTCAGAGAAACAGAGCAACTGTTTTCCTGTTGTTGTTGAGCACGTCTGGCTGCTGTCTCCTCACTGCCGGCTACTGTTCAGCTGCAGGATCGACGCTTCAGAACGAGCTGGGATTTTTCTGTGTGTGTGTGTGTGTGTGTGTGTGTGTGTGGATGTGGCTTGATCGACCTTTTTGTGTGTTTACACAGATTATCTGTCTCTATGTCTTTCATGTTTTTTTGTTTGTCTTGTGTTGCTATGTGCCTATATCCGTCTGTCTTTGTGGTTTAGTGTGTATATCTGGTTTCCTGTGTGTGTGTGTGTGTGTGTGTGTGTGTGTGTGTGGGTGGGTGTGTGTGCAGCAGACAGGTGCACGGGACCCCAGGCTCATTTAGCTAATGGGCTGTTTGTCCTTGGAGGCAACAGGGGTGACCTGCAGATGAGATGGATGCTCTGGCATAGAAGAGGGGCTTGGAAACTAGGACAGCATGTGTGTGTGGGGGAGTGTGTGTGTGTGTGTGGGGGGGGAGTGCGTGTGTTGGCCTCAATATGGGTCCTCTACCCTCTAACAAGTTAAAAACAGCACTTGTACTCACTCAGGTAATCCCCCTGCCATGTTGCTGCCTTCCTCCTCCCCACATTTAAAATCCATTACAGTCAGAGCAGCATATTGAAACTCGCTGCTAAATGGAGCTGCTGCTCTGGTTACAAACAGGCTTTACACTCTGTTGAGACCTCCCTCTTTGTCTCTGTGGTGCTCTCTCTCTCTCTCTCTCTGCTTTTGTCCTTTGATGTCAGAATATTTTAATATCAATTTTAGATATCAGAGTTTCTTTCTATTCTTTATCGTTACTTGTTCAGCTTTGTTGTCCTTGTTCTCAGCTGTTCTGTGTAGGTACATTGAGAGCAATGAAAAAACCTTGTATGTGTACGCATACTTGGACAGTAAAGCTGATTCTGATTTTATATGTAATTTTAAGGAAGTTTGCACTTATGACAAAACAATAAAGCACTTAATATATGATAAAAGTAAAAAGTGACTATGATGGTGAGATAAAAAAAAAACAGCCCATAGGCCTACAGGGTTGCAAAGGCACCCCCTCCCCAAAAAAAGGAAGCTAAAAAATTAGAAAATAGATACATTAAACAGTGACCACTGCTTTAAATCAGTAAATAAACAACAAGCAATCAGGTAAATTGTGAAAAAAAGTAATAAATAAATAAATAAATAAATGGACACATACATTATGTGTGATCAAGTGTGTTAACTTCCTTGATTATTTGACCATTCATCGGTATATTGGAATATTACCAAGTGCTGTTGTTGATACTCTTCCTAATACTGCAGAGTCTTGTGGTTGTCATGTTATAATGACTGTCCTCTCTTAGTGTCTCAAGGCCGACGCAGCATCATGATGTTGTGACATCACAAAAACCTTTTCAGGAGGAGGTCCGGGCGGACGGTTGTGCATGCAAAGTGTTTGACTTCAACAGCAGAAACTTGTTGTTCCTTCTCCTGCCGTCCGCCAACGTTGGTTTCTTGTAACCATGACCACCAGAGCCAGAGCCATAGCTACCGCTGACATCATGTCCTCTGTATTTCTGGGAATTGGGGATTTAAATTAAGCGAGGAGTTTATGCTGTTGACACATGGTGGATTTTTTTTTAAGGCTTATTCTGATTTTAGAGTCAACATCATTAAATGTGGCTGTTTTTATGCAAAACAAGTGTGTTCCATTAAAATTAAATAAATGGATAAAGTGTTCAGAGTTCTTTGAAAAAGCATTCAGATAATCGAGTAGGGAGATAAAGTTTACAGAAAATATAACTTAAGAGCTAAATTAATAAATATAATGTGAGTCAGTTGAAAGTCTGCTTGATTTCTGTCTGTGGCTTCGTCCCTCTTTCTTTACCTCCCCTCCCTTTTGTCCCTCTCTCTCATTATGATCAGAAAACCCCAAAACACCACCACAAAAAGCAGTAACCCTCGTTCAGATGACGAGCTCTGTTTGGCTTTAAAGATAGCGCTCGGCAAACGTGGGTGAATCTCGGTCTAGTGAGCGATGGGCTGTAAAGCTCCGGCACATCCGCCTCCCATCACCATCGCCATAACCGTAACTCCACCCTCTGCTGACCACAGAATACATATCATTTATAAATGATAGCCGAGCGAGGCTTTCTCAGCGTCCTGGAACTATATTTGCCCCAACTCTCTCGTTTTATTGCAGGTTAGCAAACCAGAAACACATGTCTCAGCGGTTTACCAGCCACAGCTGATTGAAGGGTCGTTGATAAAAAAGATGAAAGAAATAAAGATGGATGGACGGACAGAGAATGAGCCAATGAGAGATGAGAGCAATGCACCATGTTGTTTGAGGAAAGTATGTCTTAGTACATAACACTAACAGATATGCTTGAACACACAATATATGCAAACACACAGTCACATATGGCATATCAGGCTTTTTTTTGCCTTGTTTGATCTTTTTAGGGGGCCGTTTTGTCTTTTTGAGACGTTTAAAGTGAGAGAATGTTTTTTCCTCCACCAAGGAAGAGACATGTTTGGCTTCTTTTTTAGAGATATAATGAAATTTTGTGGACGGTTCAGCCACAAGCCAAGGAACAAGTTATTTGTCTTGGTGTGGATTCAGGATTTCATAACATTTTTGAACTTTTTTCATGAGTTCATGCACTTGTTTGAATGAAGCAAAGCCTAGTTGAAGGTATGCGGGTTCTGTAGTTTACAACAACGTTTTGTTTTTGTGTTTCGTTGATGCAGCGGTTTGTAGGAAATCAGCATTTCATGCCACTTCTTACATGTTTACTTGCTTGTCTTCAGATCAAAAGGTGCTCTGTTGCTCTCATCCACAACGCTCTGAAAAGAATCAGCTGGTGACGGGATCAAGAAATGACCTACAGTGGCCCAAGAGGTTCAGTTCTCACATTAATGCATGATAGCAAAAAAATGTGTGTGCATTATTAGCTTTTATTTTCAAGGCATTATGTGAGCTTTCAAGGATATTTCTGCCCTGAAGTCACATTCATTTCTGACCTTGATAGACATACAGCGGCATAGATTTCTCATGAAGCATAGATTTACACAACCCATCTGCGCATTGACACACATACACACACACACACTGGAAAGTGTGCCAGCTGAGCAGGATCGAAGCCTGCCTCATCCCTTCCACATCATTTATCATGTCGCCCTTTTAATGACACCACCTGTGTCAACAGCAAGGGGTTGCGCTGGAGTGTGTGTGTCTCTTTTGTGTTTCTGAGTGTGTGGATTCATGTTTACAGGCACGCTCTGATAACATGCAGGTCACATCTGGCCTGGCAACATAAGAACCCCCGCCCCTAACACACACACACACACCACTCGTGCCTTCAAGGGATGCTTGACCCTCGTCCACGCCTCGCGTCGTCTTCCTCCCACAGAGATCAGTCACCATCTTGTAACCTCGCTCATGTCACTTTACGAGCAGAGAGGTGTGAACTGCCAGCCGAGTTGACTGATGCGAGGCGACGCAGATTTTTCACGAGCGGCATCGACAGTGTGGATGTGACTTGTGGAGAAAACAGCTTGTATACAAGTTTTTGCTTTGAAAATGCTTTATTTCTTTATCCTACAATCTAGAGGAGCACGTGATGCTTACGAGGAATTATGAGTTCGAGGTGTAACTCTGTTTTGTGTTGTATGGAAGAAAAGGATCACACTTCCTTGGACTGTCTTCCAGCAGGCACCATCATCTGCAACTGCAAAAAAAAAACAAATCTCACATAATGCTCTCTGTGCTGGTGTAACATCGTGAATCCCTGAGTGCCAACATGGTCTCAACAGTACACTCTTATCATCACAAGCTACATGGCAACCTTGGCACCTGCATGCTTCAACAGACTGTCCTGCTGTGGTGCAGATGCATGCATGGAAATAAATAGAAATGTGGATCATACAGCGACTTATCTTAATGTCACATACAGCATATCACAAATACATTAACAGTAAACAGAGCAAAGAAAATGTGCACCCTCTCAGTGCCTTCTTCATAATCTAGCACGGCAACATCACACAACAATGGTGAGATGAATATGAAAAAGGGAGACATGTAAACACAACACAGCTGAGGATTTTATCACTCGAAGGTGTTACGTGCAAATGTATGAATGAAAGTGTGAGAAACTAAACATCATCGTCAGAGGGTGTAAAAAAGCAGCAGACGATGTTTGTGGGGATTTTCTTTTGTGTAAGTGAGCAAGTAAAACTTTGTTTAAACAGCCTTTTCAAAGTCCGGGTTACACAGAGATTCATGGTTACAAACAGATTATAAGTGCTGCACATACCAAAACAACAAATCACAGCCAGAGAGCATCATTAAAATACCTCAGAGAAAAAATCGGTCTTATAGGTGATATTGAAACACAGATCAGAGCATGTGTGTATGAACCTCAAGCACACAGTGAATCCACAAAGTACAAAACAGCGCTGATATTTGACTTTACACGGAATACAAATTATGAGGTCGTGGTTGATTGGTTATGTAGGGTAGCGTGTGTGTGTGCATTTGGATGTGTCTAATGAGGTTGTATTTGTCTGTCTATGAGCGTATCTGTGTGTGTTGTTGTTGTTTGTTGACCATGATCAGTCTCTGTAAACAGCCTCTCAGTGTCTGGGACAGCCAATAAATATCAGTGAAACTCTCCACCCCGAGTCACAACACAGACACAGACGGCTCCAACAGGGGAGGGGACCAATTCATCTGATTGGATGGAGATGACATGAGTTTTGTCAATAAAACAAAGACTGTGTTTGAAGAAAATCTTAACTAGTCATTTGATCTGGCACTGGGTCTTAAAGATTGAATTGGAGTCATTTAAATATGCCATTTTTAACAATTTGGTCACTTTATCTGGATAAGTGAAGTGTTTTTTCTTATTTCATGATATTGTCATGTGTTTCTTCTCAGAAGTGGGGAAATGGCATTTGGGGAAAAAAGAGAAATTTCCTGTCTCATGATTTTGACCCTGAATTTCCCCTACTGTCCTGGAGAAAATCTAGTTTTAAGACTCAAAAAGAATCTGTTAAAGTACATTTTTATTCCAGTGAAGTCACAGCTGCAAAAATGTTTCAGGCTGCCAAAGTTTTAGACACCCAGAAAGGTCAAAACCTGAAGGTATTGCAGTTTATGTGTGCATTTCCAAAATGTCTATGTCCTTATTTTTGCAGCAGGAAAGACAAAAAAGGTCAAAAATATAGAATCCTTCAGTGTCTCAGCTTTCATTTTCTATGCAGTTTTGATGCATGTTTGCTGGAAATATCCTTTTTTCTGTTTCAAAGTTCCTCAAGCGGCTCATTTAGTGCTAAACAAAGAGTGCAAAAAATCCTGGAAGTGATATTCAAAGTGAAAGTAATGTATGAACATGTTATGACCCCTGACCCCTGAGAGTTCACACCTCTGTCCGAGAGAGAATTTGTCACTCTGTCCAAACACGTCTTGACACTTTAAAAACTCATCAGTATCTTCTCTCCTCGCAGGTCCAGAATGTTCCAGGAACTTCACGGCTCCCAGAGGCGTCATCAAGACACCGGGCTTCCCCGAGAAGTACCCCAACAACCTGGACTGCACCTTCATGATCTTCGCCCCCAAGATGTCTGAGATCGTGGTGGAGTTCGACAGCTTCGACATGGAGCCCGACACCACGCCGCCGCCGGGCGCCCTCTGCCGATACGACTGGCTGGAGATCTGGGACGGCTTCCCTGCAGGTGAGGAGAGGGTTTGGCTCAGGCTGAGTAAAGGAAATATTTCTGGGCAAGTCTTAAAGGAGGCCAAGAACAAAGCAAAAATATGATGCTACGGCTTGAAATTGTTCATGTTTTCACTGGTTTAACCTACTCAAACATCCACATGCAAGATGGTAATTATGGAAAACACATTGTCTCAACTAGCTTCATTGAAAAAAACACAAAAAGCATATTTTTTGGCAGCTAAACTTTAATTTTATAAACATTTTTTGAACTTTCAAGGCTTTTTTTCAGCTCGAGACCCTGTTGTAGAGACAAGTTCTAATGGCTGAGGTAAAACAGTAGAAAACCAGGTCAAAACACACTATAAAAAACATCCAAAAGGGGTGTTTTTTTCCTGCTAAATCTCATTTTCTGAGGACTTTTATGAACTCTCAAGACCCCTTTTCAGCTTGAGCCCCTATCTCAGAAAAACACATTCTTATGGCTGAAGAAAAAAATTCAAAATGAGCTATAAAAATGGATGCACTGCCAAGATAGAGTGGTGAGATAAAAAAAAGGGGGGATGTCAGACAGAAAGAGGATGAAGGTGAAAGAATTGAAGGAGAAACAACAGGACTGCTTCTCCACAGGTTGAGGGTAAGAACAGGGAAAATGGGATGCAGATGCAGAGGATAAATATGCAGAGCTGTGAAGCAGCAGAGAGAAGAACGGGATGAGAAGTGCTGGGGATGGCTTCCCCCCGCAGATGTTGACAGAAAACAGACAGAGACATGTGGAGGTGAAGGGGAGGAGGTGGGAGGAAAACAAAGGATGGATGGCTTCCCTGCAGGTGGGACGAGCTCGGATTGAGAGATGGAGGCGAAGGAGAAAGCAGAGGCGAAAAATAGATTGATAAAGATGGGAGGAAGATGAGAGCTGAAGAAGGGGAGTGGGGAAAGCAGGAAGGGAGTGTGTTTTCACTTGTTTTGTTTTTGGGAGACAACTTTAACATTTTGTGCGTCAGCAACAGCAGGATGAATCCTTAAACAGGGTGCATTCTGCACTTTGAAGGGATTTTATCACATCATTTAAGAGCCTGGCGTCTTCAGAATTATTGTTTTTATGGTCATATTTTGGAGGATATCTCTCTGTCCCGATTGGCTGGATACGCAAGGGGGTCCACTCTGTCCGCCTTCGCCCTGATTTGTTGAGTTCTTCACTGACTCTAGAACTCCGAATTTTCGGATAGAGGGGATTTTCCTACACATTTTCAGCTACTTCTGTTCATCTCAGAGTATGAAAAAATAGGTTCTCCTGGACCTTTAAAACCTTTACAAAAAAACTGTGGAGATTTTCTCTAATTCCACCAAATAAAATCTTAAAAGTCACTTAAATAGTCCTCAAACTTGTAGGCCAAACTAAAATATGCCAGATATTGAGGAACTTGATTTCTCTTTGCCAGGGGTGTAGCACAAAATTCTGGACCCTGTACATAGGCATTCTCTACACGGGCCCCTCCCCGCATCCACGGCTATTCATTCCAGTATCTTTGTGGACCCTCCCCACAAGAGGGTCCTGTATACTCAGTCCCCTTTTCCCCCCAAGTCCTACGCCCCTGCTCTTTGCAGTTTAACAGGCAAATCCGCACTGTCTCCCAAAAGATTAATTATTTTCAACTGTTTTCACCTCGTGTTCCCGAGCAAAAAAAAACACACAGCCACGTTACAAGGACTCTGCGCCTCACCACATCTTCCACCGACATGAAGTCCAAAGGTGATTTTCCCCCGAGCAACACATTAAAACACCAAATATGAGAAGATGCATACAAAGCAGTGCAATCAGGACACTGATAACGCATTAAAGGAGTAGTTTGACATTTTGGGAAATACCCTTATTCGCTTTCTGTCTGAGAGTTAGATGAGGAGATTGAAACTACTCTCATGTCTGTACAGTAACGATGAAGTTACAGCCAACCAGTTAGCTTAGCTCATAAAGACTGAAAACACAAGGAACCAGCTTGCACCGTTAAAGCTCACTAGGAAGAGAATAAGCATATTTCCCAAAATGCCGAACTACTCCTTTAACACAGAGGCATATAAGTAACATAATCATTTATGGCTCAGCTGTGACTCAGTTGTGTTAAGTTCAGTCTTTTACTTTAAACTCATCCCCCTGTGCAGACATGGAGGCTGGGTGTACTGAAAGAGACTCCTTCACAGCTTGCTCATTGTTCCCTCACCCAACCACATTTGGAAAATCAGCTCTCTGCACATGAATGACGGAGACGCATCCTGCTCTACCCTCTGTTCACACTCCATCCCTCGTTTGGACATCGTTTCTCAGCTTCCATTGTTGTCTAATTAGCCGTACAGTGTGCGGATAATGGTGAGAGCTACATACCTTGGACAGGCCTGAGTAGGCTGCCAGGATGCCCACAATACTCGCTGCTGTGCCCAAAGCTTCGCCTGATTATTGCCAGGGAGGAGACTGGCATGGGAACATGAGGGACACAAAGACTGGCACAGGTATACAGGCAATGACATACACTTTAAAGCCGTGCCAGCATACATAACATGCCAGGGCTTTTCCTGTCAAATGATCTGTGTGTGTGTGTCTGTGTGCATTCAGGTGTGTCTGTTTGCATGAATGTGTGCGTGTGTGTGTGTGTGTGCATGAGCTATGTTGGTGTGTGATGCTATAAAGCCCTGTATTCCTGTGTTTGCTGAAGGAACACGTGTGTCAGTGCAGATAACAAAGCATCTCTGCAGCAGGGTGAAGACCAGGATGTAGTTTTTCATCCCGTCAAACGCATTCGCAATGTTTAACACAAACACCAAACAGCTCCCATCATGCACTTGTTTTCTTTGAGAGCTGTAAATCTGTTCTTCAAAAGGAATTAATTTTCTACAGATTTCTCCATAAAGAAATCACTGAAATGGAAAATGATGAGCCTTATAAACGTCCTAAATGGAGAGTTGTGACTCCTTCAGAACATCTTCTATCTTTTAGACAAAAAAATCTTCTCATGAGGTTCATTTATTTGGTTTTTCCAAAGCTTTCAGCCACATTTCATGCATTAAACAGTGGATGGAGTCTGCTCAGTTGTCATGTAATGATGAATTTTTCCACACTGCTACTTACTGATGGTTTATAATGTTGAAATGCTGGAGCTGAATCATCTTCTGCTTGTTGTTTACTTCAGATATGACCATTTCCTAAGTAAATGTAAATGCAGGCATATAGCTTGAAGGATTTTTCCATTTTATAGCTGATTGCATCAACAGCAGACAGCCTTACAGTAAAACCATTTCACACCACCTCCGATAAGGCTGAAATAATTCAAAATGTAATCCGTCACAGATTATCGACTACCTGCTTTAAACTGAAACTGATAAACATAATCCACCAGATTACCAAAGCTCAGCATTCCAATGCGATTGCCTTGTCTTGTTTTTTTTTTGGTTATTTTGCCTCCAAGCTGAAGGAAAAATATATATTTTGTAACATGTATGACTTCACTCTGGACTGAATGTTCCCTCCTTGAGTCGTCGAGAGGCTGCAGATACAGTATCTCTACGAAACAGGAGGCACCACAAGCCTGGCATTGTTTCTCACAGATAAGAACAGGATGAAATGGCCAGCAAACTGTGGGCAGGCGGCAACGTCACACTCACAGTGTTAAGACATGAGACAGTCTGTCGCTGTGTGCTGCACATAAGAAAATCATGTTGTTACAGGAGACGTTAGCCCCTCTTTGTGCCTCTCGTGTTTTATCAATGCATTCGAGTCCCAGAGGTCAGCATCTCTTTTCCTGGAAGATGAATCTACAGCAGTCTCCCAAAAACCCGGACGGCCAGAACATGTTTGCAGAATCCTCGAAGACTCTTCTGTCCATCTCAGTCTGAACACCCACTGCACAATTAACAAGATTTTAAAGCAACAAAGCTCAACTTTATCTTAATTTATATAACGGGAATAAGAATTTAAAACTATTATTATTGGCTACATATCACTATTATTTTCTATTATTTTAATTAATACCAAATGACATAGTCCTGTCAGGAAATGTCCTCAGGAAGGCTTAAGGGATTGTAAGGACCCTTACAACAAAGCGGCTATGTGTTCATCCAGATGGGCTGAAACATTTTAGGATTCTGGAAATACCTGCAGTGAGTTTTGTAAACTACCTTTGGGGTTTTGCAAAGATTGCCGGGGATTTATCTTCATGAAAAATGGAGGCTTTGCTCTGTGACTTGAATGTAATGACAATATGTGAGAGGCAAAAACTGGGAGCAAATGTGTGAAGGCCTGGTCGTCTTATTTCTTTAGGCACGAGTTAATATTAACAGAATATGAAGTAAAACAGGTCATTCTCTCCATTCAGTGAGTTAAATTTCAATAACCGCATCCTTTCTGAGGGATGACAATCCTCTCAACAACGTTGCGTCTGATAATCCGAGGACTCATCTTTCCATTTCCAGAAAATAATATACCATTGTTGTAATTGGCTGTCAGTTATTCCATTATAAGAAGTCTTTAGTTCTTAATAAATCTTAACTGAACAACCTGGACTCAACGTTGTGAATGTGAGAGCTAACAGGATGACAAAACATTCATATTTCACACAATACTCTGCGCTGTGTGTTGAGATAGAGGGGTTATTCTTTGCTGTACCTGATAAGACTCTATGTAGAGTTTATATATAGTGTTGGGATAATAAGTGTCAATGCAATATGTTGTGGGAAATGAGTGTTTCTGCCACCTGCCATCTCACCTTTATTCCTGTCTCAAAGGTGCCACATCACTCTTGAGAGGTGAGAGATTGGAGCTGACAGGAGATCAGCTGCTCATTGTGTGTTTGTCTGAAGACACAGCAGATTAAACAAACTGACGTTAAGTTTTTGGGGGCTTTTTAATCTAAATTGCACATTTTTTAGACTTGAGTTCTGTGTGGATAAAATCTAACGGATTAAAAAAAACAAGTCTCGAGCTTGTGTGTTTTTGCTCGAAGTCACGAAACATTTCCCAGGACAGTGAGGGCAGAAAAGGACAAAGTGAATAATAAAAGCACTCTGTAGTTGATGAGTGATGAAGCTGACGTTCTCCTTTTTCTTCACCTCCCCTCCTCCATCTCTCGCTGCCTTTGTCTCCTCCCTACCTTTCTGTGCTTCCCTTTTTCCCACTTTCTCCTCTGGTCTCTCCTCCTCTTCCTCCCCCATCCTCTTCTCCTTATGTTCCTCTTCTCCTCCCTCATTTCCTACCTCCTTTCCTCTTGATATCCCCCTTTTTTTCCCCTCTTACCGCTCCTCTCCATCCTCCCTTCCTCCCTCAGTGGGTCCCCACATTGGCCGGTACTGTGGCCAGACGTCCCCGGGCCGTGTGATCTCCTACACCGGCATCCTGTCTATGACCATCACCACTGACAACGCCATCGCCAAAGAGGGATTCTCCGCCAACTACACCATCCGCGAGAGGAGCCTCCCCCCGGGACATGAAGATGAGGGTGAGCAGCTGGATTAGTGATGAGAAATGGTGGAAGGAGGGGGGGGGTGTCATCTGGCATTAGGAGGGTCCAGGGTTCACTTCCTGGATGTTTCTGTGTCTCATTTGCCTTGTGAAGTATGAAAAAATACTTCAACAGATTTAAAAAATTATCCAGTTTACTCTTGATTACCCCTCACAGTAAACATGAAGTATTGAAATAAATGAGTGAATAAGTGGTTTATCCATCAACTCAGCTTCAACCTAAGTGTCCTTTAGCAAGACGCTGAATCTCTTTCAGCTCTACAGGAGCTGGTCTGGATGTGATCTTTGACCTCTGACCTCCATGTTTGAAGGAAGGCCTGTCAGAAAGAGAATTTCTCCTTCAGGGATTAATGCAGCCAAGAAAAAAAACGTGACTTTTTCACTTCATTGTTACACCATATTGTCCCACATAAAAGACATAATACCCCACCGCAGTTAAGAGGTCCTTGCCGCTAGGGCTGCAATTTATGATTATTTTAATCAATTAATGTATCAATTATTTTTCGATGCATCTTTTCATCCGTGAAATATCAATAAAGGATGAAAAATGGGCATCATAATTTTCCAGACCCCAAGGTGACATCTGCAAACATCAGTCCAAAACCAGCCAATGTTAAATTTACAATCATGTAAAACAGCTTCCTCAGATTTAAGAAGCTGAAACTGGTTTGGTATTTTTGCTTCCTAAGTGGCTGAAACAAGTAGTCGATCAAAATCATTGTCAGTTAATTGTGTGGGCATCAACTAATCGTTGCTACAATTAGCTAGTAAATTACAATGGTTTACAGTCCATTTGTTCTGGTTAAATTTGCACACATGGACTCAAAACCACTTTTTTCCAAATGCATTTGGCTTCTGACCATTTAGAGCCAATTCATGTCTATTTGTTTCTTCCTGTCACATTTCAAAGAGTGATTTTCCCTTCTTTAATTTTAATAGTTTTTAGACTCCTGCAGGAATAAAAATAATATTTGAGAAAGATTTATTTTGTGCAGCAAATTTATTTTTTCTTCTTCTTTCCTAACTTGTCTCACAACAACTCCCCCCCTTGGGTCTTAACATTGTTTGCTGGGTGACGGGGGCCTCCTGTTTGCAACATGGGCCTGGACAGTAAATGCAAGAAAATACAATCTGAATATAGATAAAGTATGTTCATCTTGACAAACTTTTATCAATATTTTTCCTTTAATTGATACCTTCAAGGCATGATCCTGATAGGAGTAACTCCACCCATCTGGTGCTGTCTGCAGGATAAAACCAACAGTAGGAACTGTTTGTTTTAAATATCAGAATCAGGATCTGAATTTGACGACACAACAGTGTAAATTTAATCTTATCTCATAGCTGCAACTTTGAATTTAAAATGTGATTTGTGTCTGATAAAAACAGCGTATATTTCCATCAGTTTGACCCACTTTTAACTCTTATCTCCTCCTGTTGAACAACGCATTAGGCCGATTTCACACATCAGGATATTATCACGAGATGAAGAGTTTCTCCTGCTTGGTTGAAGATCCAGCTCTGTTTCATGTGTTGTGTTTGTTCAAGTCCACATGTTCTTTAAAAATAGCAGTCGGCCTGCATCAGTTGGCTGTATGGCCTTGTTGGAATGCCTGTAGAGATTTAAGCTATGTTGGCCCGTGTGCTTCTTGCACTCTTGTAACCTCAACCTCATCACCCCTGTTTAGGAATGTGAGTGTGTGTACAGAGGTGAGTTTACATAAGGTCCCACGGTGGCTAACACGGGCACTTTGGGAGAAATGAACGTAACATTCAACATTTCACTCTTCTAAATTGATATTTAAAGACTTAAAGTCAGTTGGCTTTGAATGTATTTTGTGTTTGGGTCAGGATTGTCCTTTATCTGAACATTTACACGTCCCAACAGCACACAGTGGTCAGTGAAGATGTTCACTTATTTCTTTTCCTCACTTAAAATGGTGAAAATCTGATTGAGTTACGACAATAAATATATTATAGACAACGTAAACAGGCTTTGAAAACTGTCAAACACTGCTCAAAATAAACATAAACTATATCCAGTTATTGACAAACCAACTTCACCTCAGGGGCCACTTTTTTGAGCACTTTAAGGACTTTTCATCCATGTTGGCTTACAAATTAAGGTTCAAACATCCAGTTAAGATGCACATATTGGTATCTACATTTTCAAAATCCATTCTAATAAATTAGAAACAAAAACACTGACAAATTGTCCTTCTGTAAAAGTCTGAAGCAGCGTATTGTTAAAGCTTTTCACCTTTAATTAGAAAAATTAGATGTAATTTCTATATATTATATTCAAAACCACATCATTCAATCACCACACAATGCACTGAACTGTAAAATGTTTTTGACTCACACATGCATGTAGAAATTTCACCAGAGGGGTCAAAGTAATTATCTTCTTTTTTTTTTTCAGTTTTCTTGTTTGCTTTTGCCACAGGCAGAACATGTGGGTGTTGGTGGGTTTTATGCGTGTGTGTGTGTGTGTGTGTGTGTGTGTGTGTGTGTGTGTGTGTGTGTGTGTGCTATCTGATGTTGATGGTGAGTGTTCATGATAAGGTGATAATGCATGGATGTAGTCTACATATATCAATTATATCTGTCCCGTATATATGTGTGTGTGTGTGTGTGTGTGAGAGAGAGAGAGAGA
>NTHP01000192.1:244300-280331 GCA_003416845.1 Oplegnathus fasciatus | reverse complement strand
ACACACACACACACACACACACACACACACACACACTCAAGTACTTTGCCTACAGACCCCCAGCTTAGCTCAGCAGATTGAATTAAAGCCTCTCGCCAAACCAAATCCCATTGTCTTTTCTCTGAATTTTACAACCACTCTGATGCAATAAACCAGTCATTCCCAACCAGGGGTTCTTGTACCCCATGGGGTAGGCTACTTCAGCAGTTGCCAGGGGGTACATGGAAAGATTTTATCAATTAATTTCACTCAACTTACTCAACTCAACTAATTTGAAAAAATAGGAATTGTGCTTTGATTAAATATTGAGCCAGCTGTGAAGCCTAAACACCACTTGTTTAGATTGAGAATGTGTAAGTAGTTAGCTATCTAAAAAGTAATGGATAAATGGCTGTGAAACAGCTAAATTGGATAAATGGTCAGAATTGTTTGCTGAAAGTAGTAAAAAATAGTTAGCTAAATGTTATGGTATAATGGTTGAAATGTCCAGCTTTGGCCACTGCGACTGGTAATAGGCCTACAACAAACGTTAGTTCAATTTTATGAAAACAACATTGCTTTATGATAGTAAAATGAACACAGTTGGAACATGATGGGTGGTGTTGAAGGGGTACATGAGTCCATCTGACAGGGCAGGGAGGGTACATCTGACCAAAAAGGTTGGGAACCACTGCTATAAACAGCCTTTTATCTTCTGTTTATACTGACGTTTATATCAATGCTGTGCCTTCATCCTCTTAAATTGTTCAGAAAGAACTTCCATTCAAGCAGGATCTTTGCTAACGGCCTGTGAGGAATCAAACTCGGACATCCTGCAGTGAGTTTACAGTTTTCTCTCGCTCTGTCCCCGGCCATCACCACCAGAAACGGCCTCCAGCCGGGCCTTTGATCAGCTGAACGATCGGTGGGGGCGTCAGTTTATGTCCTTTCTTTCTTTTTGGATGGAGAGGTAGCAGGACGGGGTTGAAGTTTGTCCCTCATGCCTGCTGTGAGGGAGACATGCTTGTCTCATGAATAGAAATGAGAAAAGAGCAACAGAGAAGGTTATGGATAGGAGGCAGAAGGCAGATGGAAAACAGAAAAGTGAGAGACTTTAGAGATAAACTGATGTATCAGCTGGCTGATATCCAGTGGTGTTGTACTTTCTCATTGTCTAGCTGCAGTTTCAGAGCATTTTCTGCCAAGAGTAGTCTTCTGGGAAAAGCTCTGAATTGGAAGATTTGGGCCTGATAGTTGTCAAGTTAACAGACATTGAGGATGAGCACAAAAAACAGGCTATCTGCAGTCTTTTGGTGATGTTGCAAGCAAACTTTCTCCCTAATTTATTTGTGGAACTTGGAATGATGTAAGTGTGTTTGTGTCAGTCTGGCAGACCTTGTGTCTCCAGACAGCCCTCCCACACACACACAAACACTCACGTTTCCTTTTGTACCCCCTCCCTCTTCCTTCCCCGGCCTCCCCTGCTGTTACAGAGTGGACGCTGCTGCCTCACAGATGCAGACGTGTACTTTGAGTTTGTCCAAATGCTGTTTCGAAACTGTTTCGTAAGCCCAGAGGATTTTTCCACCGGGGAGTGCATTATCCTGAAAAAATGAAAATCAGCTAAATTAGCGCTGAGTCCTCACATGACATTAGCAGTGATATACTGCACACCTGTGTGGGTCTGGATTTGGATCATCAGATAATTTTTTAGTGTAATTTATCAAGCAAAACGGTCCAATTCTCTGCTCCCAGCTTCTCTAATGTGAAGATTTTTTTATCTTATATCATTGTTAATTGATTTATCTTTAGGTTTTGGACTGTTGGTCAGAAAAAACAGGCAAAATTAAGATGTCAACTTGGGCTCTGAGACACTGTGATGGGCATTTTTCACTACTTTTTGACATTTTATAGGCCTATATGGGGAAAAAATGGATAGATTAATTGATTATGAAGATAATAATTACTCGCAGTATCAGGATAAAGTAGTGGTTTGAGAAAAGCCAAGCTGTCAAGTCATTCTTGATAGGATTGTTTTGGTAAAATGTAAATATACATTGACTTGGAAAATGACGATAACCACGAGGTCAAAGTTATTATATTATCATACTAGCCAATCACGACCTTCCCTGAAACAAAACAGCAGGTTGCGTTTGAATTTTAAATGAAATTCAGTGACAAATTTGCAGTTTTCAGCAGGTTTCTGACGCAGATATCTGCACGCAGGGTAAATGTGTGAATGTATGGATACTGCACAAAAGCCAGTGTCACCAAACAGCCTCTAAGTGCCACCACAGAAGGTGTTTGAAATGACTCCTTTACTGCTGTGACTGACCGCCCAGCAGGGAGCAGGGACAGACACTTCACAATGTCTGGGTGACACTCTAATCACAATGCTCACTTGTTTTTCTGCCTGAGTCAGAGACAAAATGAGCTTTTTTTTCCGGCACAGATTTATGACTTTAACTTGAGGTGTTTCTTTTTGAACCTCAGTTCTGGAGTTTAATGATAGATTCAGCCATTAGCAACAACAACGCGCAGGGAAAAACACCAAAATTCACTTCATCCAGTTAATGATGTGTGTAATACACTTTTTAAACTCATATTAAAGGGGCAGTTAGTGTGATTTTGATGACACACATTTCCCCAAATGACCTGACCACAACTCATGTGCAGTGGAATGATGCAGCTCTTGATTCACAACAGTAACTTGATAATTATCTCCTCATTTATTGATTGAATTTGGATTTTGTGACTTAATTGCCACCCTGGGATGTGTTTAGGAAAAAAAGCTTCATGTCCACTGGTATCTCAAGACACACACAGACCACCATTTTAGTTTCAGCACAATGGTCATGGTCAAAGTATAAAGATGGTCAAGGATTAGGGTTCTTTGTGGGAGCCAAAACGACCCATTTGGGAGATCAATTGATTCAAATAAGTTGTATTTTCTATATGTATCAATACAAAAAGACAAATACAATTCAATAAATAAATAATACCTTGAAAAGAAACTTAAAAAGCAACATTTTTAACCCATCTTTTTTTAAACACCACACCAGTGAACCCTTCTTAATGGAGTTTTTCTGTCTTTTGCAGATTTTGCTTGTATGGAGCCACTGGGCATGGAGTCGGGGGAAATTTCCTCAGAGCAGATCACCGCTTCCTCCCAGTATAACTCCAACTGGTCCCCCGAACGCTCGCGTCTCAACTACCAGGAGAACGGCTGGACGCCCTCCGATGACACCGTCAGGGAGTGGATACAGGTCAGCAATGTTTGGTTACATTAGAAGTCAAGGGATCATTTTTTTTGTGTGTGGAGAATTGAATGAAATGAAAACCTGAAATTATGTCACATTGGTCCTCATTATAGAGTCTGATCTCAAAATGTGCGTATGTTCATTCACTCACGGAGAAACGGTGTTCCTCCGTTTGAACTTGACTATACCGCCGAGATCTTGCTCACATCTGGTCTGAATATTGTTCACTCGTTTGTACCACTTCTCTGCACGTTACAGGGCCACAGAAGGAAAAAAAAAATAAGCCAACATGCATTATTTATTGAAATCTGCCTCTCCAGCACAGTTGACATTTCTTATCTTCATTGTGAAATCTGACATAGCAGCCTGCAGTCACTTAATGTAGAAATAGAGTAGCTCACTGTTTAATTTCTTTAAACATATATTTTGCTGCTTGACGATTCAGTTTGCTAAACGAATTGCTGTACAGGTTTGAGAAGGAAGAAGTGCAGACAAGTCGGCTGTTAAGTCATGTTGGACTCTATACACATATCAGGGACACAACAAACTGTTTCTGTTTCAGGCTGCATTTATATATTTGAACTTTTTAGCTCTTTTGCATTAACTGTCTAGCTGGCTGTCTCTGTGGCAGACAGTGACTTCTAGACCCCAGAGCCAAGCCAGAGTGCACTTACTGCAATTTTGTTTATTTTTTTGCTATGCGTTGTAGATACTACTAATTTTACATGCACGAAAATGATTCATTTCTATCACATAATATGTTTTATAAGGTGTCAAAAAGTCAGCTTCAGGTCTGAACTCAATTTGGATGAAATATGTAGGTACTGCGTTTCAGTTTTTTGCAGCATCATACTCTTTTGTATCACCACAGGCAGCAGTGACTTTTGAAAAATACAGGAAAACAAACTGAAGGCAAACATGGACTTCAAGATAAGACGCAAGTCTTTGGCACGCATGAACAAAGTCAAACCACAGTCTCACATTTATCTGTTTTTTCCTGTGCTCTTGAACACCCCTTAAGAGGAGTGCAGTCCATCACGTTTTGCTAAAATCACAGGAACTAGAATCTGATTTGTTTGGATTCCTCTTGGCATCAAATTATCAGACCTGACGGGATGACAGCTCACCAAAACCTTAGGTACTTATGGCTCACTTATAACTGGGCTTTGCTTTTCCTAATATGGTTTGGACCAAAGAAAATAATTCTAGGTGAGATCGCCCCTTCAGATAGACCTATAAGGTGCGGCTGGAGTCCAGGACTGCCCCATTGTCCAGGACAGGAACTCATAGAGGAAGACTCACAATGCCCCTCGCAGTAAGAACAGATCCTCGTTTCCTTCCTGTGGGGGTTGCAACAGGAAGTACACAGGAAGACGGCCTCGGTGCCGGATTAGTAGTAGCAGCTCTCTATTGTCTGTCTGGGGACTTCTTTTAGCTACTGGGCCACAGCTGAGCCCACTGGGATGTAATGATATGAAGGACAGTGTTTTAATGGGTTCATGATGGGTTCATATATGGAGAGAGCCTGAATTTACCATGAGGTTGTTCAATACGCTTAAAATATGTAGTATTCATTCTACAAAAGTGAATTTAAAAACAATGCCTTCTGAAATATTTCATTATTTGTTTTGGCTTTGTGCTACAAATTAATTTCTAAGGGAGGTCACGTTCAAGTTTTATAAATTAAACAAGAAATAACACTAGATTTTTTAGTTTGATGTACTATATGAGGCATTGCTAACACATATGAACATTATACGTAGATATAGGCACAGATTTATGTAGGGATCATTTTGATGTTTTCCTTACTTACTTTATAAAATAGAGCCAAAATATCCCTTCCAGCATTATAATGAGCACATTTTCATTTTGGTTTCAGAGTCAGAGTGCTCTGCTCACCTTGCTGCTGGTCTGTGTTGTAATGTCTATTTCTGTTCTATATCTATGTAGAAAATTGAACCAACAACAATGGAGACAAAATAATGAATTGATTTTATCAGTTCTTTTTAGAAAAATCATAGAAAAATGTGTCTTTTAACACATGTAACAAAAGGACTGTAAAGTCAGGTAAAATCAACCCATTTGGAGATCATGCAGCCGCCTACACACTTCATCTACAATATGTATAAGGCTGGATTACCAACCAGGCAAAGCAGGCAACTACCATTGGGCTCCAGATGCCCCAGGTTCTCTGTGTGGTAGTTAGTTTGTGGTAACTTGATTAACAGTAGTAGACAGTGTTCCAGCATACGGGTTGTTTTTTTGTTTTTTTTGGGCCTCTGGGCAAAATATTATGAAGCTGCCGCATGTGATCTGCAGTGAGCGCTCTACCTGATGGGTACTGAAGCACAACAGGATGGAAACACAATGCACAAACAGTGGGTGGAACCGGGGGCGTCAATAGGGACCCACAGCTAAATGTGCTGCATACAAGAAGCCATTGGGCAGCAATGTCTGTTTTCTGGTATTGTATTGAGGGAGTAACTCATCATAAATAGTAGATTTTTTTAGCCTTCTGATATAGTGTTCTGCACGTCTTTATCTTAAAGGTAGAAAAAAAGGAAATTAAAGTCTTTGTTTGTACAGTTTTGTACATACATTGTTCAATAGGCCCATTCTTTTTAACAGTTTAACCTGCTAGGAGGCCTTTGGGAAAAAATGAGCTGTGAGACCCCTTTTGACCCCTTTTTCCTCCCCACTCTCTGTTGAGCATCTTAATCATATTTTGTCGAAAATACTACCTGGCCCCAGGTTTCAGTTATTTTATGGTAATTTGATTAAACCTTGATATAATAAATATAGATAATGCAAGTGTCATTTTTATGTGCCTTTGTGCTTTGGTGGTGCATATTCCCAGAAAACATTTGCAATCAGTCAAATGATCACAAACTAACTGACACACAGTGAAGCTGGAGCTTTGGGGGCCCCATGGGTCCCTGGGGTCCTGGGGCAGTTGCCCCCTTTGCCCGCTTGGTAATGTAGCCGTGCTTTTTAATATCCTTACTGGCAGTTTAGAGCAAGCAAACTTCTAAATTTACTAAATTAACCACAGCATAAGCAGTGTGTTTAATCTACTATATGCAGATACAGAAGCTTTAAGATGTTCTTGATTTTATTGTTGTTAAGAATGAAATATGAACATACCAAATCTTTCGACTTTTTTACACTTTTGATTAAAGTAACCACAAAACTTACATGCCCATTTCTCATGATGTATAAAAATGGAGGCAAAACACCTGGTAGTTTGCTGAGCATGGATATGCCTTCTCAGCGACACTGTGCTAGCGCTCCGGCGTTTTCCATAAGGACACGCTGACTGTCGATGCTGAAGGAGGTGACGACACTCCTCGTTCAGCTCACCAGTCATGAGATTTGCACCAGCGACCTCTGTCACGCGCTCGCTCCTCACGGCCCGAGGCTGGAAGCGATCGGGTACGGTTTGGTGTGTGTGTGGACAGATTTCTACGTGTGTGTTCTTCTGCTGTTGAAGTAAAGCTTTGCTGGCAGTCCCTCCTGAAGAAACAGCAGACCATTCCCCTGCCACAGTGATTTATAGCCTCAGAACCGGTTCTGTTGCTCGCCCCCCGACTCTGTGAGGCGTTTGAATTATGACTGCTTGTTTTTGTGAAGAGAATTTTCCATTTTATTTGATTAAGTGTGGTGCGTGGCCAACTCCGCACAGCGTGGTTTGCCTTACGGCTTTCCATTCATCTTACTTGAGAAGAAAATTATGACTTAGTTAATTCTTGCATGCTTTCCTCCTCCCCTGCAAACACCTCTATTATTCATTTAAAGGCATTTATATTTTATTGATACTATTTTCAGGTTACTATTCATAATGTTGTCGGGGTGATGTTACCCGGTGGCAATTTGGATGGCGGCAGGCAGTGAGCTCATTATCTTGCCTTATGATAAATCTGTAATCATATTTTGCACTGTAGTGACTCATTTCATCAGCACGCCTGATATTTGCAATGAAATGGAAAGCCTCCATTTCTGTAAGCCACATTTTTATGCAAGTAAGGACTGACAGAGGAATTAACTGTAATGAAGACGTACTAAAATTTTACTTATGCAGCAATAAAATGACCAAAGTAGAAACTTGTGCAAAGTTAAATGAGCTTTAAAAGAAAGTTTTAATATGGAATTACAGATAAATCCATACTAATGAGAAAAGGTTATGGAAAATAGAGTAATTACTTAACAAATTGAACGGCACAAACATAGTGAAGTACAAATCCACAAACAACCTGACACACAAAAGTAAAAGTACTCTCTTTAAATATTTACATGTACATTCGTACAATTGGGGGTCAAAAATGGCCGGTCGGTGCATCTTTATAAGTTGTAGTAAATTGACTTGTTATTGAATACCATGATGTAAGCCCAGGAAAGGCTTCCTTCCCCTCCTGACTTCAGGTATTTATAGACGCCCTGCCGTTTGTCTTCAGGATCTCTTTGACGCCACCAGGAAGAGCTCAGCGACGTGCATCTGGAGAACACATTTGGGCCTCGTGTGAGCGAGGTGTGTTGTCGAAGCCGGGGCAGGGGGAAACCGAAAGACAAAAGATCCTCCAGAGAGCGTTAAAGGGTCTCGCTGTCCAGAGCAGACCTCTGGAGGAATGCCACAGTGAACTTCCAAACCCTCGGAAAAAAACGTCAAAAACCGAGAGAAACCTCAACACAAATCAGACTTATTAATGTGGAGACGTACGTGTGAGGCCTTGTCTGAGTTTTTCTTTAAGCACATTGGTGGTGGTGAAAGAAGTCAAGCAATGAGGGAGGAGAGACAAAAAAGTGATGAAATGGGAGTTATGTCATTCATGAAAGAAAATAAGGCCCCAAAACCAAGTAGATCTAATTAGTCTGGTGTTCATTTTGGATAGAAACCTCGAGGCTACGAACAGAAAGCATTTCAGAAATGAGAACTAAATTCCTTCTTTTTCATCAATGCCAATGAGTCATTTAGAAATTCTGTAATGAGGTTTTAAGATCCCAGTGGTTATAAAAGTCACTCAGCAGATACATAAATATGTAAGATTACCAAACGAAAACATGACTATGTGATTTTCCAGCAAGAATTTAAAGGACCAAACCAATGTTTAGCAAGTTTTAGCTCTTTAATTAGCTGTGTATTCATGTTCAGGAGACAGGGTTGTCTAATTAGTGTGTTGCATTTTTTGGGATGAAAACCTCAAGGCTGCAGAAAGAAAGTATTTCTGAAATTAGAAAAAGAAGTCCTGCTTTCTTGTTAATGGAAAGGTGTCATTTTGAAATTCAGCAATCAACTTTAACAGTTTTTAAGGTATAAAACTCACTAAACAGATATGTGATCCCTGATTAGGTCTGCTGAAAATGACATTGGCAGGATGGATACGGCACTCTTTACTGATTGGTCAGGGCAAAACAAAACAAAATAACCCCAGCAAGAAACTGGGTGACGCGAACACAATGTCATGTTGAAAGAATGAAACGAAATGGCAATGAAGTGTGACTGTTAAGCTATTAACATAATCCTAAACACGCAAAAACATTTCTTTAGTGAGCATCGTTGCATACCAGAGCATTTTATTAGTGAAGAATCACTTGTGCATGTAGTGAAAACTTTTTCTCTCCCCATGCAATCCACTGCATCCCCAGAGCGCAGCACTTTCTTAAGTAAACACTAAAACCTCACATGAGAATTGAGTAATTGAGGCTCTTTCTTTTACTATCACTGCTAAAGCAGTATCCTGTTTTGGCAGGAAGTAGCAGTGTTTTTTGTTCAATCTCATTTAGCCACACTTGACTGAATTATGTCCCCTTCCTGCATTTTGTTCCCGTCTTTAAAACGCTCTTAGTGTGACTATTTTCTGTGGCATAAATGTAGGCACTGCCAAGTGTTGAGTAATTAGTTGATGGAAGAGCAATTAGCCATAGTCATTTGATGGAGGAAGTCTGGAGAATGGAGCTTTGACCAGCCGCGACAGAAAACATGTAACGACTGCAATGACTAGCCAATGGTTTACTGTAAGTGCTGAGGCTTTTCCTGTTTAAACTGGGGCAACATCACCAACTCTGGAAAATTGGCAGGTTTTTTTTCTCACTTTTAAAACTGTCGTGTTGAGCATTGTCTGTACACAACACATGAATATTTAGTTCAGCAGTTGAATATTGCTGTGAAATACAGTCAGTCAAATTATATTATGCATTTAGCTGTATCTGCACAATTGTGACAGTAAAGGGGAAAAGTCGCTTTTTAAAGAGCCTCATCTGTTTTCTTTTTTCTAATTCTAATCTTTCTAATCTAAAGCAGAATTTAAATAAGCAACCCCTCAAGACCACTTTCCCAAAAATCCTCCTTGACGATTATTTTCATGATAAATTTAAATGACAACTGTTTTCTGGATTAATCCTTTGGTCTGCAGAATGTCAAAACATTTTGAAAAATCCCCATTACGACTTCCTAAAGCCCGAAGTGATGCCCTCAGAATGGATCGTTTTGTTTTCTTTCACCAGAAAACCATCAAATCCTCTCAAGTGAGAAGCTGGAATTAGTGAGTGGCATTTTTACTTAAAAAGTGACTGAAATGATTAATGGATTATTGCAATAGTTTCAGTAATGTAATTGATTACTTAGCCAATCGATTCAGCTTTAGATTCCCTCCGCTAGTGGATTCCAGGAGTTACTTTCTGATGTGATTTTCTTGTTTGGAGCACCCTCTTTACCTTTATCTTACCACGTTTCCGAGAATTGCCCACTCCCCTTACAGGAAAAGTGACCTGTTATGGCTGCATTATGTTCTGATCTATTGAGGCAACTGTTGATACAGAAATATGTCTCCCTGAATGATCGTTGAATGTGTAGAAAGAAGCCTTTGCCCTTTGATTCTTAATTCTATCCTTAGGGACTTAAACCAGACCTGTGTTTACGATGGACTAGTGTTAAGATAAAGGGGTCCGATGATGATTCAAAGGATAAGAAAGAAAATAAATACTGGATACTTTCACCTCTTAAGGCCTCTAAAAAGCCTTCAAATAAATCAATCTAAGACAGAAACTTACTCACTCTGTGCTTAGCCCAACTCTTGATGCTGTAATGAACAACAGAAATTGTGTAGTAGCTTGTTTATCTAATTTCACAACTAAAGTTAGTATACACACAGTGTCTTTGTCACATACAGTGTGTGTGGTGTTCGGGGGGGATGCAGCTCGTGGGAATTGAGATCAGAACGCAGCTGGGAAGACCGGCGAGCAATCCCACGAAACATCGTTTCCCAGGGGTCTCCCTGTCAGTCTCAGAGCCCACACAGACCCACGAGATGCTATTTTCTTCCCCTCGCCTGAAAAAGCAACAGTGGGAGAAGTTAAATAATGGCCTCTGGTCCCTTCCCATGTACAGTATCACAGCGGCAACGTCTGTATGGTAATATAATTACACACCATATATTACAGGCATCCCACATACTGAAGCCCTGTGTATTTTGGTATGCAACTGATCATCTCCAAACTCAACAAACAAGCAATTTTGTTTAGTTGAAGTGGAATGAAATGGAAGTCAAATGGAGTGTCACCTCATTTAATACACAGTTATGAGAATAAATGGATTCCACTTCATGCTTTAATGCAGTTTGGAGGAACTTGATGTGATAACTATATATGGAGCCACATTCTGTCTTGGTGAAGAAGTATTTTTCATTTTAGAGGGTGAGGTTTTAGTATTTGTGGACAGTGTGTGAATCACTGATTTAAAAAGACCACTGTAAGGCTTTCTGTTATCGCTACTGCTTCTCTTTGATGATAACTATCTTTTTATTAATCTTTTTTTTATCTTTTTCTTTTCAAGCACTTTGAACTGCCTTGTTTCTGGACGCTTTTTTGCTGCAGCGAGTTGAAATGCCTGGGCCATCTGAACAAGTCTTTTTTATCAGTTTTGTAGCGCTAAGATCATAATTTCATGAGAAAACTGGAAAAAGTAGAGCTACGAGATGTGATAATGTCACTGTAATTTCACTTGGAGTTACTTATTTTAAGAGTTGCTTTGAACAAGTGAAACTGCTAGTGAAATAAGGATGATCACACTTGTTTATTCAGAAAATTACCCCTTTGTCAGATTCAAAAATGGACGTTATATAAGGTGGAATTCTCTCTATTGTCAGGATGTCTGGGTTATCCTGAGACTTGGGTTAGTGAGTTTGTTGGCAGGGTATTCGAACTCAATCAGACGCAAGACAAAACGTTTAGTCAGTCTAGTCATACAATCAAACTGGGAAACTCCCCTCAGCCACCAGAGAGACGCTGGCTATTTTAAGCTGTGACCGCTAGTCACCTTGTTCTAGCAGACAACTGCTGTGCTCTGTAGAGTTTTTGGGAGTCAAAAACTTGCTATAAAAAGGCAGGTGGAGGTTGAGTGATGCTGGTTTCCATCTTCTAAAATGAGATGTTCACTGTTAGAATAAAAATGACCAATAAAATAGAAGATAAGAATAGAATTTAAGACAATAATCTTAAAACCTGTGCTTACAATTTTTTTGCTTTGGACAATCTCCATTCTCTCCATACTGTAGCTATAAGAGTTTGTTTGGGTTTAACCCTGACATTTTTACCCTATCCTCTGACATTTAGGGAAACATGCTTGTTTATTATCCTGCCCAAAGCCAGATGAGGGTGTGTGAACAGTTTCTTCTCCGTCTGTCAGTACAGAAATCCAGGACGTGTTAAGCCTAGCTTAGCACAAAGACTGGAAGCGAGAAGAAACTGCTCGCCTTTTTCTGTCAAAAGTAAAACTTTAGGTTTTCCCACAACGCCAAATTGTCTTTTAATGTTACATATCAAGTTATCGAGGTAGCCATTGTTAAATCCAACAATCACAGGGGGTTTTATCCAGAGTTACAATGTGCCCCCCCCCCGATCACGCTATGAGGACAGGACTGCTGAGATGCCGTGTGCCGTCTGTTGTTGCTCAGAAAACCACAATGTCTTGTTTTCTTTTTATAAATGTGTTACAGCTAGGCTAGCAGTTTCCCCCTGCTTGCAGTCTTTGTGCTAAGCTAGGCTAACCTGGACCTCTCTGTGCTGGACACACCAAGATTGAAATGATAAAGTAAAAAGTAAAACCAGCGTATTTTATATTCGTTAAAGACAAGACACTGTACCATGCAGCTGACTTAAATGTCTTTTGTTGTTATATATTTAGTTATCTATAATGTTATATATTTATTCACAGTCTCTCTCACAAAAACCTGCTGTTGGCCTGACACAACCTCTTAACCCTCCAGGGTTACAAATACACACACACACCACAGGTCACACACTAGTCATTAGTGATGCTGGTGGACAGCCGTAAAATTGATCCTGAGCTGGTTCCCACACATTCACTCACACCACACACTGTCTGGTATGCTGTAAATGAGTTTGACGTCACACACACTCCTCAGACTCTTCTGGACATCCTTGTGGCTCAGCAGCCTGAAGCTCGAGGCTCAAACCTCAGTGTACCACTGACTCAACAGGCCTGAATTAAACACATGACCTTAATTGCATGTCATGCTCCATCCCTTTCCAGGAAAAGATTGGGTTTTTTTTGATAACGATGATAGTACAGTATACATGATTATGAAAAGCATTCACGTCTTGTACCATTTTCTCACTTTTTGATGTTAGTTTTAAATCAGAAAACACTTCAGGGTTTCACATCGTAGCCACAACACAAACTAAAATGATCGAGAGTGGATCGAAGTGGATGTTTGAAGAGGAAATGATTAAGGGAGTACTCACGACTTACAAAAAACTTGTCAGCAGTTTAGTAGTGGAGTACACTGACTGCGAAATGTTCCTGTAAAGGTCTCCGTTATGTGGTGGAGAGGCGGTTGTCTTGACAAATGGGGCTGCCGATCTCTCCAGCGTCCTGCTATGATTTTTCACTGTCTACTTATGGATGGATCACAGTATAATTAATGAGATCTGAGTCTCTTGTTTCCCATATTCTTCAAGTGAAACACGGCACAAGACAGTATTCGTAGGATGATACTTTGGCTCTTTATGTATAAGTTGGTTTTGCATTTTAACTTTAAAATTATATTTTGTTTGTAACGTCCAAGAAAAATGTGTTTCTTTTGGATGCAGTTACACATTTTGACACTTAAAGATCGGTCGAGTGAAAACACAACCTTACGCTTGAGCAGACTGGGGTTAAAACAGGCTTTAAAATTCAGACTTTTGCATCTTCATTTCCTTTCTTAAGTGCTTTTTGACAGTATTTGTTGTACTAGAGAGGAAATCCTTTCTCATTTGCTGTCTCCATCTGGATTTTCCATCACAAATATACCTCTTTAACCTCTAGGCCAGTGGTTTCTAAACTCTGTCCATCTGATGTACCCCTGCAGCCCTGTCAGATGAACTCAAGTCCTGCTTCATAGAAATGTATTAATTCAAATTATATTTTAACTTGATTTTATTTAACACTATTATATAAAAGTGGAAAACTGGAACTTTCAGTGTTTACGTCAGTTGGTCAAATTTAGACGTTCGCCAATACCACAGGTCGTTTATCCATTACTTTTAGATAACTATCGGAAGCGTTTATTCATACTTTTAGCTGTTACGTATTTAAATCATTTATGCATTACTTGTAGCTACCGTAACTGTTTAGACTTCTCTGCTAGCTCACTAACTATTCACATGTGTGGTGTTCAGGAGTTACAGCTGACTCAATATATGGATATTTTTTTCTAATTTTGATTTTTTCAAATTAGTTGAGCTAAAATCTTTCCATGTACCCCCTGGCAACTGCTGAAGTATCCCATGGGGTGCAAGAACCCCTGGCTTGGAATTACTGCTTTATTGCATCAGAGTGGTGGTAAAATTTGGAGAAAAGACAATGGGATTTGGTTTGGTTTCTCTGCCTGCTTGCAAACTACTTTTCATGCACTGTCATTTCTTTATGTTTTTCTGAATTTTTTCCACTTACCTGTCCTTGTATTCACTGTGTTTCCAGGTGGATTTGGGATTTCTCAGATTCGTCACAGCCATCGGGACTCAGGGAGCGATCTCAAAGGAGACCAAGAAGCACTACTATGTTCGCTCGTACAAGGTGGACCTGAGCTCCACTGGAGAGGACTGGGTCACCGTGAAGGAGGGCTCAAAGCAGAAGGTAATGATGAGTCATTTACGCTGTCACAACCCATATCTGCCTCATATTGATGAGTAATGAAGGACGCTGCATTCTAATCAATGAGGAGAGAAGTGTGGTTGGCTGAATCAATGTTTTCCAAGGCTGACAGCATTTGGCAGCATCCCTGATCTGCTTTACATCCCGCTTCTCTCATCAAAATCCGAATCCATTTCTTCGGAGGAACACTGGTCTGAAAGTTGTCTCAGTGACATTGATGCAGAGATAAATTGATAGCTTCCTGAGTTTCTCATTAAGCAACTTATTGACAGACGTGGCACAAGCACATACGCTGGCAACAAACAAACCACGTCAAAGCCTCAACTACCGTTAAACCGAGCCTGAAGTTTGTTGTGGGAAATGTACAGTCAGCTGATTAATACACATGTTATGTAGCTATTCATGCAGTATTTCAGGCAATTTGAATATAGCGTAGATTTGGGCCAGAGGAATATAATGCAGGCTACTGTCATACAGAAGACACAGTGAGAGCTCGGTGATTAACAGTCTTTGTAACCACATACTGCCACAAACAACGCTGCAGCTGATGCTTTTATGTGCATCAATACAGTATTTAGACACACTGTAGTCATGTGCTGCCTAAATACATAAAGCATTTCACACAAACACAGTCATAGTAGCAGTAGCATTAGAAGTAGCACTTGTAATACTGATAGTGGAGGTCGCAGGAGCAGGAGCAATCACAGTAGTAGCAGCAACAAAAATGTGTAGTGTAGTTTTTGCTGTAGCAGCAGTAGTAAAAGTGGAGACAAGAGCCACAGCAGATGACATAGCATCAGTAGAAGTAGTAGCGGTCACAGTGTAGTAGTAATGGGGGTAATACCTCCAGTAGCAGCAGTACCAGCACTCATATCAGTAGCACTAGAAGTAATAGTTTCAGCAGTCAGAGCAGTAGCTGGTAAAAGCAGCAGCAGTAGTAGTAGTAGTGGTGAAGGAGCAGTAGTAGTACAGTACTGAGTAGTACTGGTGGTGGTAATACCTGTAGAGCAGCAGAGATAGCATTTGCTTCAGTAGCAATAGTAGTAGTAGTGGCAATGTTGTTCAAGCAGTACTAGTAATAGTAATAGTAGTGGCAGTATTAGTAGTAATTTTAGTAATTGTGTAATAGTAGTAGTAGTAGTAGTGGCAGTGTTAATGTTAGTAATATTAGTAGTAATAGTAGTAATGGCAGTGATAGTAAAAGCAGTGGTAGTAGCAGTAGTAGTTAACAACAGTTTCAGTGGCAGTAAAAGCAATAGTAGTTGTAGTATTAGGGGCAGTGTTGGTAAAAGCAGTAGTAGTAGTAGTAGTGGCAGCAGCAGCAGTAGTAGTATTAGTAGTAGTAGTAGTTAACAACAGTTATATCAGTTTCAGTGGCAGTAAAAGAAGCATCACTGATAATATCAGTAGAAGAAGAAACAAAGTAACAGAAGCACTAATTCGTATTTTTCCTTCTTTGTTTTCTCGTCTTCAGATCTTCCAGGGGAACCACAACCCAACGGACGAGGTTCGCGCCTTCCTCCCCAAACAGACTCTGGCTCGCTACATCCGCGTCCGCCCCATGTCCTGGGAGCAAGGCATCTGCATGCGCTTTGAGATCTACGGCTGCAGAACATCAGGTAACGTTAGCAAACACAAACTCACACATACTGTACATGATGTGAGGCTACGCTCCCAGCTTGTACTCTTTGATGCACTGATTTATGTTTTTCAGTAACTCTAGAATCCACACACTTTTGCATATTTCATTCATATATTTCATACATTGACTTTCTTAATTAACCATCCCTGTCACCACAGGGATCATTAAAGTTTAATGTAATCTAAATCTTATAGTAAGTAAGTAAGTTTATTTATGTAGCACCTTTCAAGAACAGACGTCACAAAGTGCTTCACAATAAAAGACTTCACAATAAAAGACAAAAAAGCATATAATATAGTAAGAGACAGAGCAACAGACATTAAATGCAGACATCCAGCTAAAAACATAAGGCAAAACAAAACTAAACAAAAGCAAACTAAACAAAAGCAAGTCTAAACAAATGGGTCTTGAGCTGCATTTTAAGTGTCCACAGTGTCCACAAATCTAAAGTCCAATGGGAGAGAGTTCCAAAGTTTAGGAGCTACAATCTCAAAAGCACAGTCTCCTTTTGTCTTGAGCCTGGAGCGAGGTACAACCAACAAACCCTGATAGAGGACCTCAGATTCTTACTGGTATCATATGGCTGCAGCAGCTCTTTAATGTAGGCAGGTGCCTGACCATGCACGGCTAAAACGTGATCACAAGAATCTTGAACTGGATTCTGAACTTGATGGGAAGCCAGTATAAAGAAAACAGGATGGGTGTTACATGAGATCGTTTGGAGGACTTGGTTGGAAGCTTGGCAGCAGCATTTTGGACCACTCGTAAGCAGTTCAGGGAAGTTTTGCTAAGGCAGGTGAAAAGGGAATTACAGTAGTCAAGACAGGAGGAAATAAACACATGAATAATCACCCCCATCTCAGCTCGGGACACAATGGACCTGAGTTTAGCAATGTTCCTCAGCTGGTAGAAACAGGAGCAGACCAAACAATTTACATGCTGGTCAAGACTCAAAGCCTGGCCCATAGAAACGCCTAGATTGCGGAGGGTAGGTTTAACAGAAGAGGATAAAGAGCCAAGACTTTCCATCACCTTCGGGACAACACCAGCTGAGGCAGAAATAAGAACTTCTGTTTTATCGGTATTTAGCTGTAGAAAATTATCTGCCACCCAATCTTTTATAGAGTTGAGGCAAATCAGTAGAACAGACAGCTTTGAAACATTTTGAGGCTTAAACGAAATGTATAATTGAATATCGTCTGCACAGCAATGGTAGATTCCTTAAAAATTACTTATTATCTAAGAGGAAGCATGTACAATGCAAACAGCATCGGACCCAGGACAGAACCTTGGGGAACACCACAAAACAGAGATTCAGTTGATGAGGCATAGTTATAAACAGCAACCAAGAACCTCCTGTCTGACAGGTAGGAAGAGAACCACTCCAAAGTTGATCCAGAGATACAGACCCACTGCCTGAGTATAAAAGCAGCACTGAGGTCTAATAGTACCAATACAGAACATTATCCTGCATCACCGTTAACACATCACTTGAGATTCTGAGAAGAGCTGTTTCTGTTGACTGCAACCAACAGAAACCTAATCTAATCTAACACAAGCAGTGAGGGCGTGTGCTCACACTCACACTAACATATTACTAAGCATGTAAACAACACAGAGGGACAGAACTTGCAAGCTCACTTTTTTCCATAATTATCATATCTACACACAAAACACCCACATGATACATGCACTCACTATTTTTGAAAATTCACTTTTTGGTTCAGTTTTTGGTCATCAAAATTATTACCAAGACTAATTTCCATGAAAAATGTGTATTATTTTGAGACATTTTTATGTACTAAGGAAAAGTAATGTTAGCACCTCATGTGAAAAGACTTGAACTCTGGAGGAAATTAATAACAGTCAAGAACACTTCTCAACAAGTTTTACCTGCTTTTGGCACTGGGCAGCTGTCCTTTTCAGACCATGCACTCTCACTTACATAAAATTTTCTCACTTTTGCACATCTTGAATCAAACTAACATCTTTTTGGCTGCCGGATGAGAATCCCCTGCTGCTCTCTGTTGATTTAAAATAATCACCGCTTCCAAGGCGAGCGCAAACTCCCACAGAAGGACACCGTTATTCATTACAGGGGAGCAGAGGAAAATCATGCTGCCTCATTACTCATCCTCTAACATTATATAAACCTCAGTCCTTGATGTGCTACAAGCAACTCTCAGTAGGAGCTCCATAAAGTAGATATTAGGCTCTTGCTCATAGGAGAACAGGCTGTAGAGTGCTAGACAGGTGATTCAGGACATATAATTACACAACTGGGAAACCTAGAAAGTGTGTGTGTGGTGTGCTAGCATTAAACGTGAAACAGAACTATCATTCACCCCAAAACCTGTAACCTTAAACTGGCTCCTCATTTTAACCTAATTTTAATCCCACTTCTAATCCTGAACCAAACTCCTAATCCAAAACATGCAATTTAAAGAAGTGATGAAATACATGTTAGACAAGCTCATTTTTGCCCATTTAACCCATTTTTTTCTATGCCTGAGAGGACATTTGGTACTCATAAACACAGAAACACAAGAACACACACAGACAGTACTGTAGGGGGTTTCCATAAAGAGTACTGAGTAACAGTAAATTCACATTGTGGAGGAATTTACATCCTCGGGAGCTGTTGTTAAGCACCAGACATAACTCTGGAAGAATTTGTCAAATACAAATATCACACTGAGACCACGACCGTTTCAGCCCGGATATTAGATCTAGCTTGTTGTGGATAATGGATTTAACTTGGCTCGCAGTGACCAGACCACTGGGTCCACACATTTTAGAGTTTCATTAAATTTTCTTATTCCAAGAAAACTAAAAGCACAGCTAACAATTATCCAGTAATTATCCCAGTACATTTCCTAATACTTGAACAACATTAGAGAAAGCAGACGGGCCTGGTTGTTCAACAGATTGTCATATAGCCTCAAGGCCACATGCAGCGTCCCCTTCAACAGGCGAGTCTGTCAGTGTCAAGTGCCCATGAGACAAGACTTTGAAGCTCCAACATTTTCCAAGGACTCTGCTACCAGCTGCTACTTGACTTCTGACAACGTATACTAGGCCAAATCTCAGATGGACGAGCAAAAAGTACAAATTCCACAGTGTAGTAGTATATTCACTTGTAATAGTAGCAGTAGTTGTAGCGGGCATTCACATCATTCACACCAAAAATAGCCCTGCATTAAAAATAACACAAATGGTTTATGTTGTTATGTTATGTATTTTTCCTCTTTTGAATCAGGGTTCTGAGAATAGAGGGTGTCAAATGTTGCACAGATGGTAAAACCCTTTGTGGCAACTTCTTGATTTTGGGTATATAGATAATTGACTTGACTGGACTTGATCCTGGAAGTCTGGGGAAAAAAAAAAAAAAAGATCCTGGAAGCCTAGTCTGAGTTATACAGAATAATCAGAGTAATCGGAGTTGAGCCAGGATCAACTTGGCTTAACTTTCACCGCAATACAACATCATCCGTACAGACGCTGTCTTTGGCCAATCAAATTCATGCACGCGCACATTCCTGACAGATTACTCGAAGATTAGATTACATGAACGTTGTATTTCTGCTGTTTACCTCGCAATCGTTGAGATGAAAGATAAAATGATTGTCCTCGTGATAGCTTTCCAGAGTTGTCAAGCCCCTCCTCGTAATATTATAAACCACCATGCAGTGTTTTGGCATTTCATAAGCCTTCTGATGAAACTGATGGATCTGATACTCAAACTGGACTTCCTGGATCGTACTGCATCGTCTGACCAGTACCTGAAGAAACGCAGCCCTTTGAATGTCTTTAACGTAGGACTGTTTTCGTTCTGAACACATTAAGAAGGCAGCATATTTTGATGGAGTGCTTGTACACACAAAAAGCTACATCATTCCGTGTTCAATTCAAACGAACTCATCCCAGAAATGATAAATGAGTCTTTGGAGTTTTTACTCTTGAGTTTAAACACTGCAGCAGCGCCTAGAGGGCATCAACCAAAACCGCTGACTAAAGCAGTGACAAGATAAGGATGGCAATAGCCTCTCTTATCGTGCTGTATGCCTCTCAAAAGTTTCTTATCCACCACTGTTTCCCTCTTTCTCTCTCTGTACAGACTACTCATGTTCAGGGATGCTAGGGATGGTGTCAGGTCAGATCTCAGATGCTCAGATCAGTGCCTCATCGTACGCTGACCGGGGTTGGGTGGCTGAAAATGCCCGCTTACTGACGGGGAGATCAGGCTGGACCGGGCAGCAAACCAAGCAGCCCTTCAGAAATGAGTGGCTACAGGTGGGTTTAACACTGGACTTTGAGAGTTTAATGAAGGGGAATTGTGGGGTAATTGGTCAGACGGATGACCTGGGTGCAAATTTTGTTGGCAAAATACTGAATCCCTTTGTACTTTGTATTTTTTAGGGTGTAATGAGGTCATGGGATCAGTCTGTCAGCCAGTCATTTAGTTTGTCTGTAAAGTCAAACCCAACCATTTTCTTCCCTTTCTGGTCCTCCCTTGCAGGTGGATCTGGGCCAGGACAAGATGGTGAGCGGCGTTGTGATCCAGGGAGGGAAACACCGCGACAGGAACGTCTTCATGAAGAGGTTTCGGGTGGGCCACAGCCTGGACGGAGAGGACTGGACCATTGTCAAGGAGGACAACACCACCAAGCCCAAGGTTGGTTTGACATATGTATACGCAACGTGCATTCAACCTGCGTTTGACTGCTGCCACAAATATTACTGCAACAATTAATTCAAGTAAAATCTCACCCCTTAGACATGCGTCTTTCTTTTAGGGCTGTGAGTTTTAGTATCTGACCCACATTCGACCCAGGCTGAGAGAAGGGTTGCCAAACCAGGTTGGATGACAAGTGTTTTTATATCAGCTGTCAACACAGTTTTAACTCACTGTGCTTAAGACAGCCTGTGAAAAGGAGCCCAAACATTTAAGTAGCATTTTTTACATTTGTTACAACAATAAGTTTAAAAATAGTTTTATTTATCTATAACATAGCTTCTAAAGGTGTAGATTTATTTATAAGAAAACAAAGAATGTAACTAGAAAGTTTGTAGGATGAAAATGGTTCTACTTTTTCGTCCACTTTTGGCTCCCCCTCCCGTCCCCTCTGTCTTTCTTTATCATCCTGTATCCATGCTCTCTGTCTCGTTCAGCGGCAGCATGGTGAAGCAGGCCAACACAGATTAACAAAAAGTGAATTATACAGGAGACAGATAAAAGGTTGTTGACGTGAATTAAACCTCCTCTTACTGTAATCTGTAATTCCTCGAGGCCATCAGACAGACGCCCGGCTGGCCGCAACGCCGCTGTTTGGCACCCAAATTATAGACTGCTATTCATATGAGCTCTGACTCTGCTGTTTGTTGGATGTTTTTGTCTGACGCACTCAACAAAACATCGACATAAGGAAATATAAAGCTTTCAAGGGGAAATTGGGTTGTTGTGAGAGCAAATAATATTACATTTCATTTGTGTTCATACCTTAATGATTCCTTTATCCATTCCTGTATACAATATTTTGCCTTAATAACACCACCATTAACTGAATTAATTGGATTTACTCACAAAAAGCTGTCCAACTGCCATAATCCAGATAAGAGAAGAAAGCACCAGGAGAGGTTTGCCAACTTTTTTCGCCCAGAGTTTCACCTCTCAGGCTTCATAGAGGTTGCCCTGTCTTATTGTTGGAGGTTGTTAGGGTTACATGCAGACTGAGAGGAAGACTGCAGGCACTACTGATGAATATGAATGCTTTATAACCATTCATCTGAAACCATTTTCACTAACTTTATATCTAAACGTGAACATGCATCTCACAGCCGTTCTGGTTTGAACAAACAGGAGAAGAACTGTGTGGTTAAAATGAGTAGTAATGGCCGCAATGACTGAACAAATGAGGAAAAGAGTGCCGCCTACAGAAACATCAGCAGAAAATGCAAAGAAGACATTTCAGTACTGCTCTGTTTGATTGACAGGTGGTGTCTGAGCACAACAATGAGTGTTCAGAATGAAAGATAGAGAGAACGTCACAGATTACCAGTAGAAAGATAAAGAATTATTAGATCCCGCCGGTCTCAGTCTTGGTCTCTAACCCTTCTTGGCCATTTGAGCGACTTTGATTCTGATCCTCAAGAGGAAATTCATGTCATTGCTTTCAAGACCCCGCTTCCTCTCCTCAGCTGGCCTCGTTGGTGCGACATCCTCCTCTATGTGTTCCAGATGGCGGGGCGGAGGACGGGGTTAGCCGTCAGACCCCCGCTGATTTATTGCAGACGGAGATCTAGATGCTCCTCCGTCCCTTCACTCCACCTCTCTGCTCTGTTTCCTGTGTCTTTTTATAAATCCCTCTTCAAAAGACGAGCCAGGAAGGCTCAGTGAGGCCCCAGCTGGTACATGCATGTATAAATGCCTCGGCTTATGGACTCACTGTACATGCTCATACATAAACATGAGTGCAAATATACAGTGGAGGACTTGCCTGTTGGTCATCTTACTTAAGCATAAAAACCAATCTTAGAAAAGTGACACTTGTGGTTCATATAACACATGAACATGTAGTACACAGCGTGTTGAGAAACACATAGGGGATCACATTCAGAGTAGGAGTGAATTGTAGTTGTTCCCGTAGTTTCATGAATCTCAAATTGTAATTGTTGATGCATCCTAGTTCAATTTGGAGATGAACTTAAGTTAATTTTTATTTTCTATATTATTTATATTATTATTTATCCCGTAATAGTAGACCTGTTATCCATATATAATACTAAACATGTTTATTGTATGTACATGTAAATTAACACTGAAAAATAACAAAATACTGTGTACTTAAACTTATTATAGCTTAAAATTTATCAGTTTATGAGAGCAGCGTTGGCATCCCAGCATGAATGAAGCAGCAATGCATGGCTGAATGCATTTAAAAAACACTTTATTTTTCAGGTCCATAATTTCCCCCCAAGATTTGTAGGAAGTTTTGTGGAAAGAACTACATAACTTGGCAGTTAAATTTTAGGAAAAATGCTTAATTTTTCCCATAGACAATGTGAGGTCACTCACAGTCAGTTGGAGCTCTTCTACGACTCGGATCAGCATGAAACTGTCCCGGTTAAATCATCACTACAAAATATTAAAAGCTACGTCACACAAGATCTTTGATATAAAGTCGAAGGTACAAGCTTGTGTACATATAAACTTCAAGGAAGACGTTAACTACGACTCCCAAGGTGCACTAAAAAAGCCAAACCCTAAAAATGGAATAAAACAACATATTGTATAAAGTTAACATGTTCAAAGGAGCATTAAAAAAACAAACATCATGCACAAGACAGTAGAGTACAGAACACACGCACCAATAAATAATGCAACAATAAAACAACTGTATTTGTCATAGTGTATAGCATTGACCCGAGAGACAGCATCATTTTCAGTGCCACTATCTTTCCTTGCCTGTTTATTATTTATGGAAACAGGGAAAGTAATCTGATGGTACGTTTTTAACAAAATGCATTAATTTAATGTCACTATGTCAAAAACTGCTGCAGTTTTCCATCCAATGGTAAAAGTTTAAGAGTTAGCAATCTGCTTATGTGATAGCATGCACTACAGCACTCAGGCAAAGAGAACAACGTCCTAGCTACACCCATAAATGCCACACTGCAGCCTGGGATGAATCAGGCAAACCCTCAGCGGTTCAGACAGGCAGGAGTGCTTTTGGTGTTTGGTGTCCCACCACTTGGCCCCCAGTGCGACAGAAACCATTTTCATCTGTGCTGTTTCCATGTTGGACATCTGAAAGGACGGCCTCTGGTTCTGATTTCCTGGCTTTTGCCTTTGTTTCCTCTTTTCATTTTGTTTCAGCTTCTTATCAAACAGACCGATGCTTGGTCAGAAGCAGACTTACATTACAGCAGTATACATTGTTTTATTTGCGTTTAGCGCCATGGATGGGATTTACAGTGCAATGAGTGCTGCGGAGTTTTAACAATGGCAGGAAAGAGCAGTCAGATTTGTCCATTTGTCTGTCATTTACCAGTGTATCATTTACCTGATGACACTGTCTGATTTATCCTGAGAAAGAAAGCCAGATTTTCTACAGTTCCCGGAAAAGGCTTCAGAATTCCTTACGTTCAATGAAATGTTGCCTAAAGTTTTACTAAAGCTTTACTGATCTCTCTTCTAATAGAAGAATTATTTTTGTAGTTTCACATTCATTTAATTAGCAAAAAGTCATTCTAACTGACACTAGAAAGGTCTTTAAACTTTGTGCTCTGATGATATTTGCAGGCAACACTGTTTTTCTGATCCTCTGAGCTACTTGAAATCTACACAAATGACTTTTTGCAGCTAGAAATTGCACCGAGTTGGAACAGAAAGAGTTTTCCAACTTTAGTTTAGGGCCTTTAATACTGGTTAAACTCAAGTAAAGTACAGTCAGGCCCTGACATGTCTCTCTTTCTTCTGCCTCAGATATTCATCGGGAATCAGAACCACGACACCCCAGAGCTCAGGTCAATGGGTCCCCTCCTGACCCGCTTCGTCAGGATCTACCCAGAGAGAGCCACCAACGAGGGCCTGGGCCTCCGACTGGAGCTGCTGGGCTGCGAACTGGACGGTGAGTGTCTGCGTTGACTTCATATAAAATGTAGTTAAAAAAAATCATTAGATTTTGTATCTAAAGCTTAAACAAGTGTCATAATTAGTCAGTTTAATAGGAGTTGTCACCTTTCAAGACCACACAACCACAATAACACCTGACGGCATCTCATAGATGGTGATGAAAGCCAGTGAATCATGATCATGTGACGTTCTATCAGCCTAATTGTGAAGTGGCTCACCCAGTGCTTTAGGTACTTCAGACTGCCACTCTACCATTGATCATCTTCAGCTTCAATATGGACACATTTCAAAACTCCAGGCTTTCATAGACGTAGACGGAAAATGTTTTTTGAAAATGCCAGAAAGCCGCTTGGCACAAAAGGTGTAAAAAGCCGACACCCGCACACCGACAGCATCAAAGTACACGTTGTCACTGTTATATTTCCCCAACATCAGAGCACATTCACACTCCAGAAAAGCTCTAGCAAAGCACATTCACTCCTCAGTTTGGAACACCTCAGCTACTCTACCTTCACCACTACTTCTGTCTGTACTTTCCATTGTGTAAGTAAGTAAGTGAGTAACTTTATTTATATAGCACCTTTCAAGAGCAGAGACGTCACAAAGTGCTTCACAAATGAAATAAGACAACCAACATACAGACATAAAACACAGTAAAATAAAAGGCAAGTCTAAACAAATGGGTCTTGAGCTGCTTTTTAAAGGTGTCCACAGTGGTCCAAAGGGAGAGAGTTCCACATTTTTAGGAGCCACAACCTCAAAAGCACAGTCCCCTTTAGTTTTAAGCCTAGATCAAGGAACAACCAGCAGACCCTGATCAGAGGGCCTTTGAGACCTACTGGTAATGTAGGGCTGCAGAAGATCTCGAATGTAAGCGGGTGCCTGACCACACAGAGCTATGTGTGTGATTACAAGAACCTTGAATTGAAAGAGATCAATGTCACATGAGCCCTTTTGGAGGGCCTCGTCACCTCTTGGCAGCAGCATTACGGACCACTTGTAGACAATCCAGGGGGGTTTTGCTGAGGCGAGGGAAGAGGGAGTTACAATGGTCAAGATGGAACGAGATAAAAGCGTGAATTAACATTTCCGTCTCTGGTCGAGACACAATGGGCCTGAGTTTTGCAGTGTTTCTCAGCTGGAAAAAAACAGGAACGAATCAAACACTTGACATGTGGGTCCAGAGTCAGAGCCTGATCCATGGTGATACCTAGATTTCTTAGGGAGGATTTAACAGAAGAGGTAAGAGACCCAAGCCCATCCATTATCTTAATGGATGTCTACAGATGCTACAGATGTCAAATGATGCGATGCTACATAAACAGTGCCCTTTATTGCCCTTCAGGCTCAAGCGGCCAATAGAAGAGGTTTAAACATTTTGGTATACTTTTTCAGTGTAAACATTTTAGGAAAACATTAATGCAGAAGGAAAATGTTCAACATGCAAACAGCACTTTCAGATGCATTTGCATTAAAGTGTTCTTGGCCTCAGTCGGCCAACCAATCAGTAATTAAACAGTGAACTGCTTACACTTCAGGCTGCTTATCTGCAGTTTAATGAGAGAGTAAGGGAGTGGGGAGAGCGAGCACATGAAAGGCTGACGCATGCCATGGCAGGCTGCTATCTCTACTGCAGCAGTGGTCAGAGCTGGATGGTGTGTGTTTGTGTGTGTGTGTGTGTGTGTGTGTGTGTGTGTGTGCGTGTGCGTAAAAGAGAGAGAGGAGGGCTCGACCTCCCACAGTAGGTGAGGGAGGAACAGATGAAGGGAGGAGGGAGGCTCTCCGGAGTATCTGGTTGCCCTGTAGGGAGAACGATAAGGATCAGTCAGAACAGGAGAGACTGCAGAGTAGAAGTGTGAGAGAGAGAGAGAGAGAGAGAGAGAGAGAGAGAGAGAGAAGAGGATGGAAGAAGAGTAGGAGAGACAAGAAGATGAGAGGAGTAATTGAGACAGGAGATAAACATCGACTTTGCAACGATACAGGGGATCTCAGGAGGTCTCGGACCCGTTCATTAGCTCCTGAAAAGTTTTTGGGGGTTTCAAAAATTCAGAAGCTCTCAGCAGCTAATTGTTTTTCTGTTTATCAATATTATCAGTTTGAATGTTGCGTTGCACAGAGAATTGAGTTGCGACAGTAGACAGGCAGCTAATGTACTGCACAGCTGCTGGCATGGATGTAATTACCCGTCCATATTTTTCTGCAGCTGTGAAATATATAAATAAATGTAACTCTGCTCCTCCTCCAAAGCCCAATAAAGTAAACCAGTCTATATGCAAAATAAAAGTGCGAAGTTATCCGATAGAAAAACATAAGAAACGGTCCTTAAACACTCCTTATATCAGTAAACAAACAGAAAGAACAAATTAACAAATAAAAAGACCCAACTGTGTTTCAAAAAGAGCCCTCACAGTTTTAAACTTAAAAAAATGTTTTTAATAACGGTCATATAGGATGTTTAATTGTGTAAACACACACACACACACACTGTAGCAGGACACATGCACTCAAATCACACTGCTAAGAGCACATACACACACACTCTAATGCATGCTAAACACATGTGTACACTGAAAAAGGCAGACAGATGCATGTTTAGACACAGATTGTTAATGATGCACACAAGCCCACACACATCCACCCACACACTCAAACATACACATTAGCAATCATGTCCAATTATCCTAATCATAGCCTTCTTGCACCTCGATGCTCACTAAGGCAGTTTATCTCTTCATTAATGTACATAATGAAGAAGCTTTGACCTCAAGTGCTCTTAACAGCTAAACAAGCTGATTTCTTATTGTTAAATATTCAAAATGCACCACAGTTTATATTAAAAGCCTTTCTAATATAAGGCGCTGGATGTAAGATCACTTAAGTAGCAGTTCATTTGGATTTATCGAACAACTTGTTCTCAAAAAGTGTTTCTATTTCCACAAAAACATCAAGACGCCAACTGAAGCTCACAGAAGCGCCAGAGAAACGAACAAGCTGACGATGCGCCTGCAGATCAGTTTCAGCAGTTTAATCAGGTTATTTTTTGTTGTTGTCGTTGCTGATGCTGCTTCAAGCTTCAAGTTAAATCATCGACTTACATCCGCGCTGTTGTGAGAGCAAACCTCCATCCCACTCAAAACGCTGCAGACACATTTCCTTACAAAGTTTAATTACATGCAGACCATCTGTGATTTTTACATAGCCTACATATGCTAATTCAAGTTCAATTTGCCTCATTTCCATAAAAACACATCACCAGACATCGACTGTATGGTAGAATTTAACAAGATACAAGAGTTTCTGTCATTATTACTTTGGTCCTCGGTGGGAAACAAGGGTGCCAGCTCTTCAATCTTTAGAAAAATCGAGACACTTGAGTTTTGCAGGATTATCAGTGAGAGCGTCTGGTATCAAACCCGATATCTCTCGCATAAGTAATGCAAAGCCAAACGCCTTATTAAGCTACAGATGTTATTACAATGCATAGATGCCTCTTAAATTTGACTACATTTAACTGTGTTTTTGAACACGTCGTTCTGTGGTGATACATGATGCTTAGATGCCCTGTCGCACCTTTCTTCCAATTTGGTGAACATCACTGTCATTGCTTTTTAGCAAATCTTTAGTATCTTTAAGGAATTACTTCCTGGTTTCAAGATTTAAACGTTTAGACCAAAAAGCCCCAAGAACGTAGGATCAGAAGACCCTGGTTCCTCCTTTGGAAAGGGAAGTTCCTGAGCTTCTAAAAAGGTGCTTTGTTTCCTGGAAAAGTTCTTGCAGTGGAAAAGGCCATAAGTTATATCCTTGTGCAGTAAACTTCCTAGATACAACAGAGTGCAGACTATAGAACAGTTCTCTACTCTAAACTGAGTCACTACTATAACATATAAGGCCACACACACTGCAAACCACTTATATCCTATAAGTTAATGTGTGAGTTGGTTATACTTGGTCTTTATGTCTTTTAATGTTGTAAAACGTCTCTACTTTTTCATTTTCTTTCTTTTTTTTCAAATTGACTGAAGAACTGTGCAAGAAATCTAACGTACTTGTGAATCTGTCCATCTCTTTATTCAGACATCACAACCACAGCACTTCCCACCACGCCCATCGCCTCCACATTTCCCATGACCACGTTCGGAGCGACCACCACAGCGCCGATCACCGTCCCCAGCACGACCCAGGCTACAGACTGTGAGGAAGGACAGCAGGACTGTGGCGGCGAGACCGAGGCCCCCGATGACTACGACACAGTGACGGGTAAAGCACCAAAACTCAGTTCCTTTTTACTATGTTCCCTCCTCCGTATCTGTATTTATGACTTTATTTATGTAGCTCTCCCCAAAACAAAGTTACAATGTGAAAAGGTCAAAATGCTAAATGTGAAAAAAAGAACACATTTTGCATTAGATTAATTTGTGTAGGTCAGCTTGTAGAGTCTGTTTTAAGAAGTGATTTGAGATTAAACACTCTTTCGTTCATCTTTTTCATGTCTGCTACGATGGTATATCTTCTTGATTTTTACAAAAGGGAAACTCGATGGACTGAGACCATGATAAATTCTCCTTATCTTCCCTCTCTCTGTTTACGTTTTGACTGAATTGCGTATTTTTCTGTTTAGCTTTGACTCTATGCTGCATTTTTAAGAAGAGCAAAAAATAAACTGCCCCGTCCACGTTTAAAATTCTCCTTTATCTTATCTTTTACTGTCACGTGTGATCAAATTCACTATCCATGTTTTCTAAACTGAGAACTTGGACTGGGAAAGTAAATATTTTCTCTGCAAAACATTGGTAAAAAAAAACAAAAAAACTGCAACCCATCATGAAAGCTTGGTATTGATTCCTCGTAAACCGAGGTGTGTTGAGTGTGTTTTGGCATCTGTGTGGGTGGGAACAAACCACCTGACCTTTGACCCCACTCTGACTGTCCCATCTGTCTATAGCAGGAGGCACCACAGCGCCCAACCCCATCGTGGACTTCATACCAGGTGAGGAAGTCCACCACAATCTGCTTCCATGTTTACTGTTTTCTTCTCACCTGTCATTTATTCCTCTCTTCTCCTCCTCTGATCCTCTCACCTTATGTCCTCCTTTTTCACTCTCCTCTGTCTTTATCTTTTTCTCTTTCTTTATCCGTCATCCCGTCTTACATCTTCTCTAAACTGTGCAGTAACTTTAAAGTGGAGGTGAACAATTTTACAGGCAGGTATACGAATAAATGTGCCAGTTCAGGGTTGCCAGATCAGTACATTAATTCAGCCAGTGGTACCATCATTCACTGTCACCGACAGTACTGACTGCAGTCACGAAGAACAATGAAACTGACTTCCATGGGAGTAAATGGCTTTTTCATCGCCCCAGTTCACAAATGAGACTTTAGCCCAATGCTGCTCAGCCCTGACACGACTGGACTGCAGAGAGAAATGCTGATAGATTTGCTCTGAAATGCATCTGCATTATTTTTGGTAATGTCTGTTTCATCGGGCATGCCAGTAAATCCAATTAAACTGAGTAGAATTTCAAGGGGAAGGCAGAAAAGAGAGAGAAACAAAAGAAGACTAATATTAAAAGGGCAGGAAAAAGCGATTCACAAATGGTTATTTGTGACATAATGGTTATTTTATTTACCTCATGTTCTACATTGCAATGGCCTGAAATGTAGCAGCATTTGTCTGCATTGTTTTATGATGTTCGTGTGAGACTGAACTATAGCAGCGGTTACCGCTCTTCTTTACATGTGACCTCTTAAAACAAAGCAATGTCTGCCTGCAGGTCCTTTAACCAAGTTATGGCCTCGTTTGTGTGCGTGAATTGTGAGCAGTTCAACTAAAGAGAGTTTTGTTTTGGTTTTGTTTGTTCAGATTGCTTCATTTAAAGGATTTTTTAAGGCCTAAAGAGGTGAAGATACCCCATATTTCACAAAAAGAAAGCAAGAAAATTAGAGAAAAGTCAAAAAGTTAAACATAATTTATGTAGCAGAAATATATTTTTCTTTCTTATTCCTTTAATCATCTTGTAAAGATTTATCATCAACCCTTAGTTTGGGAACCGCTACATTATAGTGATCAAGGAACAACAAGTTGAAACTACATGGAAGCACATGGTACTACATGAGACATTGGTGTTGGTGAGCCTGCATTCACTCCACATTTAAACCCAAATAGAGCACTTTGTTTTTTGTCACCTAGCTGCGTGGAAATCCTAGCACCGCGTCACAGTTTATCACCCCTTGTGAATATGCCATATTAAATTCATTTGGAGTAAACGGCCAACCGGAGAAGGAGGAGACGGATGAATCGGCTGAAAAGTAGCAAAATCGTAGCAGTGACAGAGAGACAAAGACAGAAAGAGAGGGAGAGCCAGCAAGAGGAATGAATAGAGAAGAGACAGAAAGAAGGAGGGTGAGGAGGACGAAGAGGCAAAAAGAGAAAGGGAGAGGTAGAAAGAGACAAATGGAGCGAGGTAGGGCTGGAGAAAGAGAATAAAGGCCTCTTGGGTCTCAATTAGCCGAGTCGAAGCATCGCGTGAAGACAGCTTGGGGTTGGAGGAGGGTTACCGGCTCCACGGTCATCTCTGCATCCTATTAGCCTCTCAGAAACAACATGTCCAGTGTTCAGAGATGTCTGCATTCGTTTGGGTGCTGTGGTGAACCGCTGCCGCCAGTCGACTGCTGGCACAGGCAGAAAGGAGGGAGGGAAATGTAGTTTTTTCAGGGGGCCACATCCGCGTGTTGGTGGCACCACGCCCTTCTCTGTGGAAGGTCCCTCCATTCCTCTCCGTCTCTCTCTCTCTCTCTCTCTTGATGTCCTGATCCCAAACATATGTACATGTTGGCGCTGTTTTCTATCAGTGGTGACGTCTTAATTCTGTTTTCCACTGAGGCTGTGGAGCAAAGCGCCCTGCAGCGCTGTACCACGTATACAATTACAACTGTCTTTCTCACCCCGTTCCTTCTGCACAAACCTTTTGTTTGCCGCGATATGTTTTCCACAAGCAAAACAATTTATACTGTGTGTACAATACAGCAGGAACAGCTTTCTGATATTGATGTTACAAGATTTGTAGCTTCTTCTTCAGGCTGCCTCTTCTCCCCCTCTAAACTGAAGCCAATTTAGTGGGTGAACACCATACGTGATCATAGTTTTTAGCCAGTAAAACAAAGAATTGGTTACCACGTAAGAACTGAGTCCAGCAGCTAATACTTCTAGGAACATTTGACTGGCTTTCTGGATAGTTCTACAGAAACAGACAAGGGTCCAGTATGCTCGAAACAAACTAGTTTGTTGTCCAACCACGTCTGAAGGCAAAAGTGTTGCTGTTCCATATGGCCACATTCAAAGGCGGGATGAAAAAAGCATAGCCTCCTCCTTGCTGCATCACACTACCCAGGTTTCCATCCGAATGTAGTCTTTTTTGAGAAAATCAGCAAAGAAAATGCAAATTAATGTGCATTTCCATCCACTATCGTTATGCCATTATTAGGAGTTGGTTTGTCGAGATAAACAGCTGGTGGCGCTAACTGTCCGTTGCAGAAATGAGCGCCAGTCAAACCTCAAACGGTGAAAAATAATGTAGAAAACACAATGGAAATATGGCATTTATGCTTGTTCCATGCATTATTTTGAGGCAGGTTACAGTCTCCTCATCGCTCCCCACAGATCGGATGTTTGGATGAGTAAAGAGAGTTCAAATCCTGCACACTTTCTCACCTTCACATATTTGTGTGCTGGCCAATTACTGCATAAAGTGGGCGTGATTGTCTGTTTCGGAAAGTTTAAAAAAATGAGGACCCCCTGAAGGTCAGAAAAAGGGTCTCAGACACTTCCATTTAAGCATAGTGAGGCCTTTACTGTGACAGCTAGAAATAAGGTTACTGGCATAACTGATAATAGTGCTCGGGAAAAGTCCCCTCTACAGTTTTCCCTTTTTGATGCCACAGCCTACTTAGTCAACTTAAAGGCAAATCTTCTCACTTTTTCTACACAAAAGTTAACATTGGGCACACTGAGGTGCAGAGATCCAACAACTGATGTTCATCAGTTTGGCAGCAGCAGCTTTTGGTCCAACTAATTGTACTAATGGCGCTATCAGCAGCATTTTGAAGATATGGGATATGTACATCTGGTGCTAGTTCTCATGTGATACAACCGTGAAGCATCTTAACTGAAAACCTCCTTCATCAAACAAGCTCTTTTCTCTTTGTTGCAGCGTACGTTTGGTTCGCCTGCAACTTTGACTTCTCGTCTTTCTGCGGCTGGACCAGTGAGCCCGGGACGGGGGCTGAGTGGCTCATCCAGACCAACGGGGCTCCTGCCGTCCACAGAGGACCGACCCTCGACCACACAGGTAGGAGATGTGTGTTCACCTTTGTGTTCAAGGGTATTTTTTTCAACCAGCACCACTCGACAGATGCTTTGGGAGAGCACTCTGTGGCTCTTCATGTTACTACGCAGCTGTTGAAAGCCTGTCTGAACCTCTTTTGCCAGAAGATGGACTATTTTTAACTACTGTACGCTTTAAATAACACACTACAGTCCGTGCTGCTGGGATTTCACAACAGTGCCTCCGTTTTTTAAATAAGATGCCTACGATGTAATAAGAAATTCCCGTTGGACACATAACCTTATTCCTACTCTGAAGGACAAAGAGTTTGTGAACATGGAAAACTATCACATAGTTGTGGTGTCATGCTCAGCCTGGAGCCACTCAGTTGGTCAGACAGGCAGATAATGCCATGAGTGGATCCATATTGATTAACTTCTCCAGGCATAAACACCAAAGATATGACATTCATTCAGACTGGTTACCAGGGGGCCAGAATTTATTTTTAACATGAGCATGTTTTACAGGACAAACTGAAACAAGATTAAAATCAAGGACATCCTCAGATTATATATTATATTATATATATTATATAGGATGCTGGCCTGAACTTTCAAATCAGAGTTCAGACTGTTGTTGTTTGGATGGTTCTTTTTAACTGTTTTTAATAATATAGTTTTATGTGTGTTTTTTTTCTATGTTTTTGTGTGGGTTTTAGTCACCAGCGTTGGTTGATTAGAATAGGAGCACAGTAATTTCCATGTTTTTTATGGCTGAATGAATCGAACCTTTGACATTGTCTTGTTACTAACAAACAAAGACAACAATAACTTTTTTCCCTTTATTCAACTAACAACACAAATCTCATCGGACTGTCCCAGTAAAGAAAGGCAGGAATAACAAAGAGTTACAGACAAACAACATGTGACAGATCACACAAAAAATGCAAGAAAATCTGAATTAAACAGAAATGCGATCCTAAAATCATGAATAAAATGTCAAATACAATCATAAAATGACCTAAATGGCACCTTAAAACACGCATGAGCCGTCTAAATCCATAATAAATGATCCAGACCAATCCTAAACATCAACAGCACTGCAAAGAAATGCAAAAAAACAGAACTCTATTCATAACTGTCTGTGAATCTGCTGTATAGTCAGCACCGAATAGAACGGAGCAGAACTTGCAGACGCTTTGGGACATTTTGAAAATGAATGGATGGCCTTGAAAAAATAGACTTTTTAAAGAATACAGCACTCAGATTTATCAGTATGCCTCTGCTCTCTGGCCTTCTCTCCATTCAAACCTCCTGTGATGGATGTTTTTGTGGAGACAGCAGCAGCTCTAAAATGAATGGTCTCACCTTGATTTCTTGACTTAACCAGATCACAAGTAAAAAATGAGCCTTTTGCGATGTCAAGTCATGTCTTCTCTTGAAGCATGCCAATATTGAGTCCTTTATTTTCACCAAAAACCCTGTAAAGTCCTTGAATTTGATGTCTTTGGTATGTGAAGCTTGATACTAAAGAATTGCACAAATATTAAGTATTTACTTTATGTAAAGACAGTGAAACACTTGGGGCAACAGAACAGACAAGTATTAACATTATGCAGTCAATTGAATACAATAAAGTGAATGCATAATGAACCCTTGAGACTTTTGGAAACCTTTCACTGTCACAATAGAGCTTGATATCAGAGATATTAACACCTATTTTCATTAAAAATATACAGAAAACAGCATTAAGGGGCTGTATTTTTGCTTTCTTTAAGGTCTTAATTTAAAATTATGGTAAAATTGAGTATTTAAAAGAGTCACCATATCTGCAGTAATGTGTTTCCACGCTGTCAGGAGCCCTTTAACGCAACACACAGCCACTTCTTACCTTGCCTTTTGCTGCCCCCCGCAGGTGGACCGGGAAACTTCATCTACATGCAGCTGAGTGACACAGACACACCAAGTAAAACCGGAGAAGACAATGATGAAGAGGAGAAGGTGGCGAGTTTGGCCAGCCTGCCCATCACTGCGCCGGACGCCGACCTGTGCATGTCCTTCTGGTATCACATGTTCGGTGAACACGCAGGAGCGCTTCACATCAAGCAGAGGAAGGAGGCGGAGGGGGGGCAGATCCTTTGGACGGTCAGCGGTCACCAGGGCAGCCGGTGGAGGGAGGGACGAGTTTTACTGCCACACTCGAGTGTCTCATATCAGGTAATACAGAGTCTGGATATGTCAGACACTTTAAAATGACATGATCGCTTATCAAGGAGCTGCAGAGGTTTGAATCTTGTTTGTCATTTATCATTTATTTTCATTTTTTGTCCTTTTATAGGATAAAAATTACTCTTAAAGGTGATCATTTGTTATTCATAGATCCTTCCTTCTCCATTTGGACAGTTTTTGTCTCAAATCGTGTTGATATTTAGCCTAAAAGCAACATAGACAACATCTGTAAAGCCTCCACACGCATTAAAGAGAGAGAGAGAGTAAAACTATAAAAATAGAAAAAGCACAGAGTGCGCTACAGCAAGAAGGTCTTGGCTGGACTTTGGGTGCTCCAGTTTCCTCCCACAGTCGAATAACATGCAAGTTAGTTGGAGAACTCGAATTTGCCCTGTGATAGACTTGTGGCCTTTTTTGGGTGTTCCCTGCCTCTGGCACAATGCATGCTGGGATAAGCTCCAGCACCCTTGACTCTTAGCAGGATTAGTTTGTGTACAAAATGGATGGATGGACAAAAAGTAATGATAAATGTTGTCTGATGCAAGTTTTACTTAACTTTGTAACTTGGGTTTTGAAAAGTGCTCTATAAGTAAAGATTATTATTATTATGACATGCAACAAAGCACCCCAGCTGCAGTCAGACCAGGGATGTCGCGGTTCATGTTCGGCGTCCCTACTTGCAGTTTAACAGTTTAACCAAATAGATTGTTTCTTATATTCTTATATTATTTCATTTGAATACATTTTAGAGGTCAGAAGAAGTAAAGCTTCATATTTTCAACAAGCGAAAAGCAATAATTTGGAAAAAAAATTCAGA
>NTHP01000192.1:220740-244229 GCA_003416845.1 Oplegnathus fasciatus | reverse complement strand
GACCCCTCAGATTTATCTTGCAGCCCTTTGGTGGGTCGTGTCCTTAAGGATGGGTAACACTGATTGTAAAACCTACTCTGTTTATTTACTGTAATTCCACCAGGGATTTCAACAAGTTGCACATTGCACCTTTAAATACACCTTTAAAGATACAGTTTGGGTGGCTTGTTGAGTGGTTTTAGTTGAAATATTTGAGCATGTAGCATCTGAGCTATCAGAATGACTCTTTTTAGCTGTGTATCTATCTGTGTAACTATCTATCTATCTATCTATCTATATATCTGCATGTGACTGACTGTGTGTTGTTATTCGTAGGTGGTTGTGGAAGGTGTCGCAGACAGACGCAGTGCAGGTCACATAGCTGTGGACAACATCCAGATCATGGATGAACTCAATGCCGAGGACTGCAAGGGTGTGTATCGTATTGTTATAACTCACTAACAAATTTATACCTTTATACTGTTATAGTATCCAGTGATGTGCAGGAGATGAATTCTCAGAAGAGTCTTTTTGGTTTCACAGTTCATTAAGTTCCCTTACCGGCTCCTCTTAATGGTATTCTGTCCAGTTTAGTTCTGTGTTGTATGCAGTCGCTCTGCTTTAATCTAATGGAGGCTGTTTTTTTCCCCCTCCAGATCCAGAAGCTCCTACGTCTCCGCCAACTGAGATCTTCATCCTACGTAAGTACCTCGCTGACTCCAATTTTGTCATCACAGTGTCAATATGTTTATTGTGGTTCCACATGCTCTTGTTTTTAGTGGACACGTCTCCACAGACTTTCTTTCCCTCCACACAGTGAAGTTGGCAAAATTACCTGAATGGTAGAATTGCTATTGACCAGTCCTGAGCTGTGTGTGTGCAGACAAATAGTCCTTTGGATGACAATGAAAAGTATTAAAGTGATACCAAAATAAGAGTTGAAGGATCACACTTGTGTTCGCCTTCTTCGAGTTTCTTTTCTCTTTTTCTCAATGAAGAATCTTGTCCCACTTCTCTAAAAAAGTAAAAATGTTTATAGTTTATGTCTGAGCAATGTATGTTTTTTGTTTCTTAACGGACCACATCAGTGGAGTTATATGTTTTCAGAAATTAGCTGCATATACTCCTGACCAATTTTCCAAAGCGTACCATGGATTATTTCAACATGTTTCACTACTCATTTTAACTTGCACACACTTGAGACTTGAGATGGACTAAATAAACAATGGACCTTAACTTGTTTATTTTCCTGTAAAAGTTAAATTAAAGCAATTGTGACTGTGAGGGGGCTCTGTGATGAAGCCTGAAAAGTTTGGTCACTTCTGGAAAAGGCTGCCTTTTCTACTTTATGATCCAGAACATGCAAAACCACCAGTATGGTCCTTAAAGACTGTAATCACAAGTCATTTGAATGAATCTCAACTTGCGTCCATCTTTTTCTCTCTCTTGCAGCGATGGACTCCCTCTCACAGGACAACAGCGAGCTCGGCGGCCCGGGCAACATGCTGAAGACCCTGGACCCCATCCTCATCACCATCATCGCCATGTCTGCGCTGGGCGTCTTCCTGGGAGCCATCTGCGGCGTCGTCCTGTACTGCGCCTGCTCGCAGGGCAGCATGACGGAAAGGAACTTATCTGCCCTGGAAAACTATAACTTTGAGCTGGTGGACGGCGTGAAGCTAAAGAAGGACAAGATGAACGGACAGACTAACTATTCAGAGGCGTGAGGGGAAAAGAGAGACGGAGCTGCGATTGCTCCGCGTGGACACGTGATGCAGCCAATCAAGCGGGAGGAACACAGGGCTGAAGCCACCAATGGGACGGCAGGGTGGGCTGAAAGTGAGCCAATGTAATTTTTTTTCTCAGGAGCGGCAGTGGAAGGGACTGACCTGTAGGGGGCACTGTGTATAAAGAATCTGTACAGCAAAAAAAAGAAGAAAACTAAGGATTCTATTTGTTTTTTGGCGTGCTTTGTTGATTTCATGTAATCACATGCTGGTGTTGAGACCAATTCAGATGAAAGTATCGTTTGTGTACTTTTATGGAAGGATAAGATTTGATTTTTTTTGTGTGTTTTTTTTGTTGTTTTTCTTGTCTTTTTTCAGATGTCATAGATTCACAGAAAGAGAGGAGTATGTGAAAATCGCTATTCTGATATCTGGCTCTTTAGCTGGCCATAAGTCCCTATGAGTGTGTGTGTGTGTGTGTGTGAAAGTGTGTGTGTGTACATGTGTCACAATCATATACATCTGCATTTAAGGTGTGCGTGTGTCATTGAGTCTAGCTGTAGGTGTGTATGTGTGCGTTACACTCATGTTTATCCGTATACATGAAGTGCAAGCATCTTTCTTTGTGTGTGTGTGTGTGTGTGTGTGTGTGTGTGTGTGTTGAAGGCGGGTACCATCGTGACCTGTGTCTAGTTCCGACAGTGCCTTTTTTTTTTCCCTCCAATTTTTCTGTTGCCTTGTTTTCTGCTGGTTGTTTTCTCATCGGCTGGCGTTCCGTCCAGGGTTCCTACACAAACGTGCGGAAAAGTCCGGAAAATTAATTTCGTACTTTTCCAGATTGTGATGATACAACTACACATTTTTAGTGTTGCAGTGTACTGTCAAATATCACACGTGTCGGGGTAGATCTGAAGATCTTCTTGCCTCGATGACATTTGTACTAACACCGATTAAAAAGTTAAAATCCAAGTTAAGCAGTTAACATTTAGGTGGAAAATGTGTAGGAGCCCTGAATGCCTCGTTTTCATGGCACATGACACATCCAACATATTGTACATAGGTTTTAATATATTTGAGCGCCCGTTTCTATAGAAAAAGACACCAGTGCCGCAGTATCCTTTCTTTGTTGGAATCGAACTTGCCCTCAACCCCAAAATTCAGAAAATGTACAGAAAATATTACTTTTATCAGACAAATGCGATCTGGTCGCCATTTTGTGAATTTTGTCTTTGTTTGGTTTATGTTTGTGCTCTGGGAACAGGAAGGTTTTTACAGCAACGGAAATGGCTTTGAGATTATGGAGAAATGCCTCAGCAATGCCTCATGGGAAGTGATGTTTTTGTACAGGGTAAAACGGACAACCTCAGTACCACTAAGCTGATGACAGCACGTCAAGGATGGATGGACCATTGGGATTGAAATATTTTCTATCACTGCTAACGTTTCTCACTGGCACACAAAATGACTGCTAAACCTTTAACCAGAGGTGTGTCCAGCAGTCCGGGAGCCTTCACAAAGACTTCAAGTGTCTCTCAGCGGGTCCGTCAACGTCTTTTATTGAGCTGACAGGATGTGGAGGCTCTAAATGCTGACTGTCCTGACTGAAAGAGCAAGAATTAATGTTTGCCATGACAATGCTGTACTCTCTGTCTGTGTTTTTCCTGTGTTGACTATCAGAGGAGAAAGCTTCGAAGGTTCTTTAATGGAGCAAAATGATGTTTAACAACTCCAACAGCAGACTAATAGCAGCGACGCTGATCATACATGTCCATTTCCCTTGAGCTAAAGTGTCCTGGAAATAACACGCACAATTACAGTCACATTTTTGTCACAAAGGTGAGTTTACTAGCTAATCAGAGCAGAGATCTAACAGAAATGCCTCATAAAACCAGATGGCTCATTATTTTCATTTTGTTGTTTTAAAAAAATCTGAAAATTGGATTTTTGCAGTGAAAGTTGCTTTTTATTTTTCTTCGCTTTTTTTCTGTGGGATTCTGCAGCAGCTCAATTTGCATTTTATCCCCATTTTACTCATCACTCTCTATTTACAGGAACATTTTCTCAGCTGTCAACATTGGAAAAGGGCCTTATTTCCTATAATCTACATGGATCAGTGCCCTCTTACAGCAGAAGTTTAGAGTCTGTGAGGACATAAAAGCCTGGATGAAAATCAGTTTAAACTGATTTGTTCCTTTTAAGAAATCTGGGTATTTTTCAGTGAAAAATTGGTTTAAAACTGAAAACGACAAGCCTTATAAATACTGTACTAATAATACTGCTTTGTTGTGTTTTAGCTTTTGTAGCTAAATGTGTTGTGATACTGGTCACTTGTTCATAGCACTGTATAGGTGGGAGGATTGAATCTTGAAAGCCAGAAATTTCAGCAGTCGCTAACTCATTGGTATCAATGGACAACCTTGTCAACCTCCAACAGATGTTTTATGTTCACTCTGTGATAATTAACAGGAGATTTCGTACGTGATGTTCTTTTATGCTGGGACAGATTCTTTACTTACAAAGATTTAAAAGCCATTAAGCAGGTATGATAGTTTGACATGTTGCCACTGGCAACTGGGAGAACAATGTCTGTCCCACTGTGGAAGTTAAATCTGCCCATTTTTAATGTAGCATTATGTGGCATCATGTGAGCTCAAAATGTTAAGTGAGACTGTTTGTCAGTCGTCAATATAGCATCAATTATTTCCTTTAAGATGAGGCGTTAGAGACACACTTAAGTTTTGTTGTAAAGGAAATCCACCTCCTCAAATAGTTTAAATCAAATCATTGGTTTCAGTAATGACTGAGGGAACATTTCCAATCAAAATGAAGGTTCTCTGACTGTTGAGATGTTCATTATTAGCTTTTGAAAATCACACTGGTTCAATCGTCTCTGTTTTTGCAGCAAAATATCAACTACATATGTTTACAGCAAAAGAACCAGACAAGATTATGGGTATCGAAATGTGATTTTAACAGAATGTGTTTCGAATGTTTCAGCCAGACATCAATAAAGCTCCTTCCCCTTTAAACAAGAAAGGATGCTGCAGCACTAGATGTGAAAACAAATGTTGCACTGATATATTTAAAAAAAAAAAATCTGTGTTTATGATGTTGATTTATGAAAAGAGAGAAAGAAGGAGGGAGAGGACAGTGTTATTGTTGCTTCTTTTTAACACGATTTCAGATGACAATGTTATAATTCTGAAAAGTACAATTTACAGAGATGTTTTTCATTCTTGAAAAAGCTTATATGCGTCTCTTTGAAACGTAACAATTTTATTTACTTGGTATAATATCACCTTGTGTTTTCGTCACTGATGTACGTGCCATTGTTTTATTTTTGTTTCTTTGTATGACAAGAAAAAATGTTTTATTTTCAATACTGCTTCTGTAATTTTTGCTGTCTCAGATCCAGAAAAAAACAAGAAAGGAAATAAGGAAGTAAAAAAATGGAAAAGCAGTGAGGCCTTAAGTGACTAAAAGTATTGTTTGTACTTTGACTTTCCGGTCAGCACCCAGATTCATCCGTCTCTGTTGTCTCAGACTCTGATCATTGACTATTACATTCCAAAGAATTGGATCAAATAAATGTTTTAAGTAAAAGCTGCTCTGCTGTTTCTTTCCCTCTTTAGAGAAAATGGTTTGTTTTAAAGTTCGCCCAAATTACAAACCTCTTCTGGTATCTCGTAATGCAGATAGTCTCTGTTTAATTTGCTAAGGGTTTTCATTGGAACTGCATTTTATTGAAGAAATTGAAAACAGCATGTTCTTTGGATTACCCTGGGAAATGGGGACATTTTGTCTATAAACAGATGTTGCTGCTTAATGTTTTAAATGTATTTTAGCATCACAAATGGAGTTCCATTCATCTCCATTGTTTTCGGTTGGAGGCAGATAAACCAAAAACTGTGTGGCTGGATACCACTAAGAAGTAAATGGGAAACATGTTGTAATTTGGGTGACTCAATCCTCCAAAGACCAGACAAAAGGAAATAAGGTTACAGGAATAGTTAGAGAGTCTGGGAAATACGCTCTTAGTTCACTTTCTTTTGGAGAGTTGGTTGATGCCACCCCTCATATCTGTACACTAAATGTGAATCTAAGCAGTAGACGATTGGCTTAAGTCAAGTTAATTCTATTTATACAGCCCAATATCACAAATCACAGATTTTCCTCAAGGGGCTTCATAATCTGTACAGCATACGAAACCCCCTATCCTTAGACCCTTAGAAGCTAGCTTAGCGATTAGCACAAAGACAGGATGCAGGGTGAAACAGCTAGCTAGCCTGGCTCTGTACAAAGGTAACAAAATACCAGTGCCTCTTTATGTTTCATTTGTTTACTCCGTACAAAAAAAGCTGTGAAAATGGCAAATGAGCTGCCCTTATTCTTATTCAAAGCTAACAGTTAGCAGTTAGCTAAAAGCTTAATAATCGCAAGGCGTAACTTTTCTTGGATGTTTAATGAAGATTCACAATTTTGTAACAAAAGCACAAATGGCAAACAGAAATCAGAATATAAGCAAAACACATGGGCAACAAGGCTACAACTGTTAGAAACTGAAGATGCTGAGTCACAGGCTACAAGCAGTGCTAATTACCAGCTTACAGCTAGCTTGTGCTAGCTATCAATTAACTCACCTTTAAACGTATTTTTCAGCAAAACAAAAATACAGCAACTGTATTCTGCTTGTAATATCTAAAAAGTGATAAAACAATATACTCACGGACAAACAGTGTCCAGCATAAGAAGGTAAATTTCAATGAGTTAACGTTTTTGCACTCCCGGTTCCCTCGTCTCGAAGTCAATGGGTTTTTATTGGTATTTGGTTAGATGCCTAAAATAAGAAGATATTTTCATGTTTTGTTCTGCGATATAAAACACGTCAGAAAATACCCCACTCATGAATTTTGAAGCTTTCATGTGTCTTTAAAAAGGCCATTGCTAACAAGTGACAAAATGAGACTACAGAGGTTGTCAGGGAAATTAAACATTATCACGCTGAACACGGTCACCAGTCCGCCTTTACAGCCTCAGACTCGCAATGACGTTCAAGTCATGCGCCCGTGGCGTAGTTTCTTTATAGCCTAACGTTAGCTTTTTACTTCTTGCGATCACACTTGATTTAAAATCATAAACGTGGTGTTCATTTATAAAGATCATGTTGCTAAACAAAACGTGTAAGTGTCATAAACTTTTGTTTGCCACAGAGCTTATTTTCTGCGATAATCCAAAATCCCATAGGCTTTTTGTCGAGGGAACCAGGGCGATGCTAACTTCCGGGTTGGCCTACAAAAATACATCATCCCTGCAGCACTCTATTCGCGTTTTTACTTTTGCCAGCAAACCTCTGCCATAACCCTACCCCCAGGACACATTCTCAGGATTCATTTCATTGGCCAACTCCACCACAGTTTGTCGCCTGTAAAAACTGTTTTGCTGTCGGAAAAGTTGACATGGAATAATGTTCTTTGAAGGCTAGTAAATGGACATATTCCGCTCTGTAACGTTATTGTTTTCAATGTCTGCTGAAAAAGCAAAGAAAGACTCAATTGGCTGGAAGTTGGGGCGTGGTCATGGCGGGGGTGCGTTGGCAAAAGTAAGGGTAATTCCCTGCTCTAACACTACTGCTGCTGAATGACCAGGAGGGGGCGCTGCAGTACACACAGTTATATTGAATTATATTGTTTGCACTCAAACAGAAGGCTGAGCATTGTGGTTTTACAGGGGTTTATTTCTTGGCCGGGCTCAGGGGCTTCTTGGAGTCTTGCCGTCACAGTGAGGTTGCCAGGCAACCAGTGGTGACAAACTAGACGTTACTCTGAGGAAGAGGAGGAAGCTGTAAGGGTGCTGTGTCCAGTCTTTAGCTGCTGGCTGTAGCTTTATGCTTACCGTAAAGACATTACAGTGGTGTCATCTCCTCATCTAACGCTCAGCAAGAAAGTTAATATTTCCCAGAATGTAGAACTATTCTTTTAACCTTAAAGCTTCATGCTCATATTCATCATTACACTTAAGCAATTTAGTGTTACTGAGGTTACACTTTGAGTTTATAACCCAAGTGTTCATGTGTTATGTTGTATGTGCACGCAAATCTATGTCAAATGCTGTATCCCAGTTCTATACTACTGTATATAGTATGTACAGGTATATACTAAGTGTAATACTGTACTGTCTTTGCAGTTATGATAGAAGAAATGAATGTAATTTACTGTTTTCTACCAAGAGGAAATGATGAAATAAATGCACCTACAGACCTTCGATTTTTGTTTTTCTAAAGTTGAGATTGAAAGTTCATTCTTGAGAAACAGCGGTTGGCAAAACTATCTCACCACAGGGTCCAATAGTATCTATTCTGGTGCTTTTGATCATATCACACACCTTACTCAGCAGTTCAGGTTGTAGATGTTCAAATTTCCATTTTTCTGAGCTTTTTAAGTCAAGATACAATCAAATTTTTATGGCCCTGTTCTCTTCAAGTGTCCCAGGGAGCCATGACAGTGTGACAGTGAGCCAGCGTGCACAATATACCAGGACCTGCTGCTAACTGTAATTCAGCCATTATTAAGTTTATTATTTACCTCTGTGCTTTTCTTCCTGACACATGTCAAAAAAAACAACAACAGCCCCATGGACCTCGTAGTGCGATTGTTTGTCAAGTGCTGTTTCCAAAGTCACAAATGAACTTTCAGCCTCATTTTTAGGCCAGTGTGGACAAGTAGTCCTTAAAGTTGTCTCATATTTAAAACTTATTTTTTTCTTATTTCCAAAATCTTTCTTGAGCTGCTTTTGCCGCTATTCAGAATTACTTTCAGTTATTCTTCATTATTCTGCATATAGATGTTTTGACACTATGCATTGTGAACTTGCTTCATACTCAACCTGCTTAATGTAGTGTGGATCTGGGACACAGCTAAAGATAAAGAGAAATGGTTGAAATCCACGGACACATGACAAAACAAAACCTCAGAAGCAGCCTCAAAGGTGGATTGGCGTTCTTATAATTACTGTATCACTGCCTGCATGCTGTATCATGCTTTGACCACAGAGAGGCAGCCTCGCCTCTTCAAAACATTAATGTATAACAACAGCATGTGGTCAGACACACAAACTAAATGCATTGCATTTCTCATGAAACTGTCCACCTCAGCTCAGTGAATATGTTTTATGAGCTACGTTAAACAGCAACATTCAGCTCAGCTCGGCTCTGTCTGATCTCATGTGAACTGCAGTCATGTGGCTTCGGCTTAGGTGAGGTTTCCTGCCCAAATTGGTGCCAATGTACCACTTTACCATACCCAACAGTCTGTCTGTGAACAAGCCATAAAGAAGCGGGAGTGTTTCTCACGCTGACTCCACAAAGGTGTAGTTTATGAAGCAATACTTGAGATAAGAGCTGCTATTATGACTTGTGCTATTGATCATTTTAACATAAGATATATAACACGATGCACAGTGTCATGCCTAAATTGTAAATGTACATTAAACATAAAAAAAACAATAAAATAAGTATGTTTGCTTCCCCCATTCACCTCTGCTGCCCCCTGACTCTGCACACAGTCAGATAAATTGAATATATCAGGGGTTTTTTCTCAAGTTGCATTATCAGCTTTGAGAAACGCCACAATTAATAACTCATCTGGTATCGAGGCTGGGACTCACTGTGTGGCAGTTGGTTTGTGGTAATTTGATAAATTGCGAATTTGTTGGGGAATTTGCACCACTAAAGCACAATATCAACTGAAATGATAAGGGCCTGAAAGTAGTTCTTGTATGGTAAGGTCTACTTGTCTTGTAGAGGGACTCTGTGCTGAAACTAACATGGTACATATTCCAAATACATTTATATTCAATGAAATTTAAACAAACAGGTGGTCAGTAGGAGCCTACAACTAATTTTTGGCTCATGGTTTATCTGTGGATGGCATGAGATACGATTAGAGATAAATTAGTTGGAAGATGTGGACCTACAAGCAGGAAAGCCACGTGTGTGTCCAGACTGGTTCAGAATATCTTAAAGGGGAAAGTAAAACAGCGACCAAACTGTCCTGTGCTTTAGTATTTCCCTCTGATGTGCCTTTAGGTAAAGCAGTGGTCATCATCGGGTTGTGTTTGGTTTTTCCCAGGTAGGAATGTGTGTGAAACTGATACTGAAAAAGGGATTCAGGGAACTCTCAGATTAACTCACGGATTATTGGAGGTATGTGGCAGGATGATTGTGCGGTGATGTAAAGATGTGTAATGGAGACGGTGACTTCATGTGTCATTTGGCCAGCTGGCATTATCAGCTGCTACATGCTCATCACACATTTTACAGTCATTATAGAGGCTGATGTAGGTTGGCTATGAGCTCTTACTTCCTTCACTGCTTCACTCTAAAAGAGGGTCTTTTTCAACATGTGTGTCTAGTTTGGGGCAACAGAAGTAAACAAAAAATATATTTCAGTTAATATTTTCTCCTTTTGGTTTTCCACCAAATTGCATTAAGTTAACATTTAATTACAGCATGTCTTTGCTTATCCAGTTGTCTTTGTTAAATTCATTTTGCTATAATGTTTAATTTAACATGAGATGTTTCCATAGACACATTTTATCACACAGCATAGTTTCTTTAATATATTGTATGAATTTTATTTTACTTCTGAGATGTTTTAAGGTGGGTGAAGCCACCTCGTCCCTCAGTTTAAAATGAAGTTTTCCCTTTTATTTTCCCTTAAGTAGCTTTAAGATAGTTAATCATCTTATTCCAAACTTTCTTACAATATCATATATATTATATTCTGTATCAGCTTGTTCCAGCTCTTCACTGAAGCTATATGATAATTACAATGAGTGAAATATTCAAACCCAAGACTCAGACTGTATTATATGGCTGCACCATTCCATCAAATGGAAATATTCTAGAGGTTTTGTGCATCATTTTATACACATTTCTCCAAAATTCAGCCTGACATATTTTGTATCTTTACAAATGCTGGGATCTCCACTAGAAAAGTTTGGCTGCAAAGCAGGAGTCTGCACTGACAGACCCACATGTGAGTGAGGGGGGTTGGAAAGGTGAGGTCTGTGTACCACGTTGATAGACACCAGATGTAGTTGATAAACTGTCTAATGTCTTGCCCCATTCCTCCATGCCTGCACTATGGCACAGAAGCAGGTGACTATAGCAACTATTTCAAAACCATAAAAATGCACATGAAGTGAACTTGATGGGCAAGTGGTGTACAAGTGGTGTACTTCAGTATAAATCTGAGGTACTCCACTACATTTGAGAAGGAAATATTGTAAATATTGTACTTTTTACTTCACTGCATTTATCTGACAGTTTGCAGAAATACGCGTGTGGTTGTTCACCTAAAATAGTTCCAAAAGTATTGAGTAAAAGAAGTATTTAGATCCTTTACTGAAGTAAAAGTAGTTATACCACAATGTAGTAATACATTACAAATAAAGGTTCTGCATTCAAAATTTTACATAATTATTATCAGCAAAACATACTACTTGTATTATGTTTGGGTAGTTTAATGTATAACAATGAATACATCATATTTTACAGTGATGTAAAATATTACAGAATGTAACTAAGTACGTTCATTGGTATTTCTTCTTTCAAAAGTTACACAGTCTCACTCAAAGTACATGTTGCTGGTAATACTTCTGTATTGTAATGTAGTATTTTTTATAGTGTTATATTTCAGCTGTTACTCAGGTAAAGGATCTGAATACTTCTTCCATCTCTGATATTTTATAAGCTGATTATATGGTTTATGTGTACTGTAAAGTATACATTTGGAAAGTAGCTAGTGACTATAGATGTCAGATAAATATAATGCAATAAAAAGTACAATATCTGCCTTTGAAATATAGTGCAGTACAAGCATAAAGTAGTACAAAATGGAAATTACAATGCAGGATTAAGCTGCTTTAGGGGGCTCCTGCTGGGCTCCTGTTAACCCCCCTGTTCCTCCCACTTTTTGTACAATGTGTGCAAATACTGGATTCTACCTGGCCCCAACTTTACTGTGTGGTAACCTGAATAAATTTACAAATAAATTAATTTAGGAATATGCAACATATAATGATTTGACCCACGGGGGCCCCAATATGAGATAATAAAGCAGGAACCACCTTATCATGTCATCTGATATTGTGCTTTAGTAGTCTGTTTTCCTCAATGAATTTTCAGTTGACACACAGTAAAGGTGGAGTCTTAGGGGCCCCTGGAGTTCTGGGCCCCCAGGACAGTTACCTGCTTTGCCTGGTTGGTAACCCAGCTTTGAACAGGAAGGGAAGGTGATGCAGCTGAAAATACAGCAGATGTACACCTGAAATAGTTTGGTGGAAAGTATCTTTGTACATTTATTCAAGTTCTGTACTAGTGTGTTCATTTTTATGCACCTTTTTACTGCTACTCCACTACATTTGAGATGGAAATATTGTATTTATTTGACAATTTGCAAAAGAAGTGAAGGAAGTACCTCAAAACTTTACCAAAGTAATTGCATCGGATTTTATTATTGTTTTTAAATGTCTGGACTTCTTAACGTGTTTCTGCAAGTTTCTATAAGTTTATGTTTGTTGTATATTTTGACCTATATACTGTATGTGTGTGTGTGAGTGTTTATGTGCGTGCACGTGTGTGTGAGTTGGGACCGTTCACCAAATCCGAGGTGAGGGCGGGTTCACTGTTCTCCGGTGTGTTTGTTCCTCTGCCCTTTACGTGCCGCTGCTCTTCCTGTGTAGGCGGGGTCTAAATAAAAAGAAGAGGTTTGTTGAACTGGGGCATAAAAAAAGCCGAGACCAGGGCAGCGGCTGTAACGTGTTCGGGCGAGCCGGGGACTCCTCGCCACTTATCTCATGTTTAACATCGCCCAAAAGACAAAATATTAGTTTTAATAAGGTAGCCGTTAACGTTTCGTGAGTGGAGACGTTACGTACGGACGTCGGAGCGGTGCGGTGTATTGGCGCAAACAAAGCGTACCCTCATAACAGTTTTAGCTAGTCTTCGCCTCAGTAACCGTTTTTATTCTTTTAAAGAAGACAGTTTTTGGGGGGCAAATGTTACTCTAAATTATCGGAGACGCCAGTAAAGCATCAATATAAGGTAAGTGTTGTTATTTTAACCCACATTCGTCATATTTAACTGAACTGAAAAGACTGTAAGCGACAAAAGGGGGGAAGCAAGGAATGCCTGTCTTCAGGGGCAAACTTTGGGTGTGGATTAACGATAACTAGCTAAGCTAGCGGTCGAAAGACAGTTTTATTCATGTCCTCACACAGCACGGGTTTTTCAACACCACCACATGGGAAATGTTGGCATATTTCAACCTAGCCACACTTCAAGTATATCCCTCAATAAATCTTAAGTAGGGCTTTGTACAGAAAGTAGGCCATTGAGCCGCTTTGTATGGCCAAAGAGGGCAATGTGGGTGGTTAAAGCGTGAGAAGACAGTGGGATTTAGTCCTGGATAACTTTTAACACCATATTTAAATCATGGTGGCCTTTATCTTAAAGACAAAGCTTTTACAGATAGTGCTTATAACTTTCATATATATGTAATAATCTTTCTGTGGCTCTCCATAATGATTTTGTAGTGACTTTTCTGCCTAAAAGCATTTTGTTTGATGACTTTGGCATTGTTGTCATGTTGCTACTGTGGTCCTACAGTGGGTTAAATTGTCCCTAAAGTTGTTGAATGTGCGAGAGTTATGTACTGACATTTTTCTAGTCTCAAAGGATTTCTGTTGGTCTTTCTCTTTTAGGAATAGGGAACAGCTCTTAAATTGAAAAGGGCTCAATAAGTTACACTATTTATGAGAAAATGATCACTTGTGAAGTCTTCTGATTGTCTGAAATAATGACTAATGCCTTTAAAAACCATCAATCAGGATATTTTTCCCCCTTTTTTGGAAAATGAAGATTGTCTTTCAGAGCCACCTGGTACTCTTTATGAATGCTGTTAAAGCACTTAGGTCCATTTGTTGAACCAGACTTTTCTCAATTTGTCAAAAAACAGATGCAGATGTCTGTAAGCATTTAATTTAAGTCTTGAGTTACTTCAGATGTTTAACACCTTTGGGCAAAACACACACGAAGAAGAAAACCAACCAACATCCCCTTGTAAGTCGAGTTAAATCAGACTTAAACTGTATCCTGAAACAAACCACAGCTGGACCCCGATCTGGTCAAACTGCATTGTAGACTGTATAAACTGTGGTTGAGGATCCAGTAAGACCTAGACGTCTTAAAGCAGCCAGATTGGTTAACCAGAATCTAGAGTCTCTTGTTCAACCTTGCCCACAGCTCTGATTCAGGACTGTTGACTGTGCAGTATGTAGGCTGGACAAGATTGGTCTTGCCTGCCTCATTCAACTTCCCGTAAAGGAATTGCAGCCCGAGGGGGTGTTCTCCCTTGTTAATCTCAGGGAGAAGCTTCACTTGTTAAACTAGTAATCTGTGCTCACCAGGTTCTTGCTGCAAGGGCTAATTTAGTGAGATGGGAATAAAACGCCTTGGGTTAATTACTAGACTGTCTTGGCTTATAGACGGCATCGTAATCACATAGCAACAGCGCCGTATCGAGGTGAGAAAGCATGTATGTCTTTGATGTCGTCCAGCGTGTACAGATCACATGGATGCAGATAATGTACACCAGGCCTGGTAATTGTAGACATGAGGAGAGACGTGTCTGTAGACTAGAGTTGGCTCCCTGCAGATCACTGAGTCACTTCCCTTAGTTACATTGTTGTGATGTTTAAACACAGCGAGCAGCGCTGGGCTAGGAGCTAGGAGTGTCCGGGGCAGTTTGAAGGGTCATTCAGCATTACTCAACACCAGGCCTTTTACCCCGACTTGTCAGATATGAGTCATGGGTGACGGGCTTGCCAGTGATGGCCAGACGAAGAATGCGGGAGGGGCTATGTTTGAGGATATGTGATCATGGTAAAGATATTATCCCTTCATGGCTCCGTCTATGGTAAAATGTTGGAAGTCCTCACAGTAGAGACATGAAAAGTGTTAAAACGCTTGAAGATGCAGCAAAAAACACAAGAAGGTTGGCAGATAGACTTTAGGCCATTCTTAGAGGTACAGGATATTATTGCTGGTAATGGGAACTTACCTGAAGACCACAACCCTTTCTACAAAAAAGTACAATTTTAGGAATAAAGGATCAGGTAGTCTAATTTTGTAGACTACCTTAGAACAGAGTACAAGAAAACATTAATCAAAAGGAGAGACTGGTAAAAAGGGTTGAAACTATTTATTATTTAATTAAGCAGAGCGACAGAAAATTTATCATCAACATTTTTCATAATCGATGAATCCTTTAAGTTGTTTATCAAGGAAAAATGCAAAATATGATCTATTTTCAGCCTCTAAAAATGTGAGGATTTGCTGCAGCTGAACTGAATTTCTTTGAGATTGGATAAAAACAAGACATTTGAAAACCTGTGCTTCAGTAAATTGTGATGAACTTGACATTGTTTAGGGCTAAACTGTTGTAAAAAGTAATTAGTAAGATTAATTGATTATGAAAGTAATTGTTAGTTCCAACTCTACTAGTAACTAAGAGAGAGAGAGATTGTGAAAGAATAAATGACATAGATAATTCCTCTAAATGTTACGTTTTTTTTATCATAATTGTCATCAGTTACATTGATAACAGAGGATATTAAAAATAACAGTTTTAACTTACTTAGTTATAACTTAGGCTAATTTATAACGTGTTGGAAATGAAATCCAGCCTCAGTAAGTTCTTAATGCACAGCTTATTTAATGATATGTAAAAGAAAGCTGTGGGGGGAGGTTTCAAGTTTTCAGGGCCAACATTGTCGTCATGCTCGCTCTTCATCAAACTGGCCGAGCGAACTCCGGGTTCAGGTAGGAAAGAAGTGGAAAAAGCACCCCGTATTTCAGTGACGTCGTTTTTCCACGACATAGTATGGAGCCAGTTAAGCTGGAATGCGTTATCTCATCTTTCTGGGGAGGGCTGGGAGATCGGGATCTCCTCCACGTGACAGACAAACCACGAACAGGTCGTTCTACAACTTTAAATACATACTTTATACAGCAGACTGATTTTAACTCTTTCCACAATCAGTCTGCTATATCTGCTGAGTACAGAACATGTATGAGAATTTGATTCCATCTGGCTTTTAGATGTTAAACATGGATGTCAATTATCACATCTCACTTTGCTCTTATTTATCTCATTTATACTCCTTTGCAACAGAAAGGTGATTTTGATACTTTCACTTTATTTTTCTTTTTGGGATTCTGGGATGTTAATGATTAATTTGATAAAGATTATATTAACCAACAAACAGTATTTTCCATCCCACTTGCCTTCCTTAAACGGTTCCATTAGGTTCAAGTTAAAAAAGTAATTGGTAATTCTTTAAGTAGTTCAACATTTCATCTTTGGTATATTGATGGTGATGATAATTAAGACACCGGCCAAACACATGGATTATTTTATGGAAAAGGACAACAAACAGTTCCAGTCATCCTTTCAACCATCTTTTATAGTCAGCTGGATGTCAGATGGTCAAAATGTGAACATCAGATCGAACACATTCCTTTTCTGTTGCTTTGCTTTTGCCTCAAAAACACAAATAACAGGTGGAGTCTGTTTCTTTAACGCTCGTCTGGTTTGACAGGTCTTTGAAGTTCAGCATCAAGCTTCATGGCAGATGTTAGCTCAGTAAAGGAGGTAGCCTATTCCTGTGTGTAGGCTGGGTTTCCTTAAAACATGCTGTGTTTGCAGTCAGAAGCGAGGTGTTCTTCCTGATCCTTCAACAGCCTGTTAGGGAGAAAAGTGGTGCCTGGGTGTGGTTTAATTAAGGAAATGGATGCAGAGTCGTGCTGAGTTGTTTGGGGGACTTAATGGACTGAGAGTGGACTGTGATTTTCAGCAGCAGGTGGGGGCCGGCTCGCAGACCGGGTGGCAAAGCAGAACTAGGGGGGATGGGCATCCAACTCAGTTTGTGGACTACCAGATGACCCATCCAGCATGAACAATGCTGACTTGTGTTGAACGCCACCGTTCACCGTGGCACTTCAGTGCAGCATTCATGATTTTGTTACACCAGGAGGCACTATGTGACAGATCTGGGACACACCTGTCAGATCCTTAAAACTAGATCTGGAAGTGGCCGGGTTTATATTGTGACTCGAGATATGCATTAGCCTACATAGTTTGGACCAGTAACAAAGTGCATATAAACGGTGAAAAAGTTTGAGAAGGAGAAAAAGGGTGGAAAAAAGCAAAGCTATAGGAGGTGCGTTAAAACAATTTTCAGGCCAAACGTGGAGCAGTCTAATTTCACTAAATCCAGTTTCTAGAATCACTTCACACACATTAGCCACATCGGTTGTCCAGGTCATTGAAAAACTAGAAATCCCTATGATTATGTCTTAGAGACATATATATAGTATACTGTGTGTATGAGTATGTATGTGTGTGTGTGTGTGTGTGTGTGTGTGTGTATATATATTATATACACACATATATTTAGTTAGTAAGGATTTGTTGATGAGTAGATGCTGCAGAGGGATTTGGTATTGAGTGTTAAATGTATAAATAAATCTTTTGATTAATCTGTAATTTTTCAATCTTAAATTCCCAATCTAACTTTTTCAGTTGTCAGGATTTGCTACTTTTCTTTGTCTCATGTGATAGTAAAATGGATATCTTTATGTTTTGGAGCATTTGGTTGCACAAAACAAACAATTTGAAGACCTCATCTTTGGCTTTAGGAAATTGTTATCACAATTTTCTGACATTTTATAGACCAAACAATTAAATCGAGTAAATAATCTGCAGATTAATTGATGATAAAAGTAATCATTAGTTGCACCCCTAGTTCTAGTCTCTGCTTGCAGTCCATTAAAACGAAGTGCAGTGTAATAAAAAGGCATATTTCTTGACCAACTCTTTTGTGTTTCTTTACATGGAAAGATGCTTGTAATGAAGTTTGAACAGTGGGGAAAACTGATAGTTGGTGTGTTTTGATTGTTAATCATCTCGTGTATCAAAGACATTGTGCCACATGTCTACAGTTAGCAACACAGTATGAGATGAAAATATGAAATACAGAAATCATGTAGCAATAACAAAGCCCAGTGAGTGATCAATAGTGGAAATACTGTAATTATTGGTATTGAATACAATATGCGGTTGAGTGAAGGGCTTGTGTGAGATAGTGTTGAAATGATAAACAGTATTTAAGCAACAACAAGTTCACACTGTTATGTGGGAGCTGGATCAATGTACACTTCTCTTTGTAAGAGCAAAAAGCGAGCCACTGTCAGGGTTGGTGATGCACCGTGTGGTTAACCTCTAATCGTACGAAACAAGGAACCACTGAGAAACCAGCTTAGAGTTGTGGTAGCTTTTGCAGTTACCTCCAGTGTAATTTGTCTGATGCTTGCACAGAGAGACATTAGCTGTTTGTGTTTTTGTACTGCTTGCTTAATTTCTTTAGAATCATTAATTTAGCTAATTTCTTATTATGTGCGTTGACACGATCTTGCATAAAATTTGCACTCAAGAATGAAGTGTGTTGTGAAACTTGCTTGTTTACTGACCGGTGAATTTTAACCTGGTACTGGGAACCAGGCGACTTGATATAATCACATTTGTTGTGACACGTCTGTCATGGTCTTTCTGCCAGTGTTCAGCAGGGGAAGCTATGCCTCAGCAAATACATTCAGCAGGAAACACTCTCTGTAGTTGCTCTTGTTATGAAGACATTTGTCAGAGGTGGACGTGGGGGGAGGTGCGGAAATGTCGTATTTTAAAGATATTTTAAAGAAGTCATTTCTAATTGTATATTTCATGTTTTATGTATATCTCATGTTTGTCATCATAAAAGTTCGTGGAGAAACCGACCTGGTAATCATACAGAAATCAAACCTTTTGTGACAACAGTACATACCACGAACTCAGCCATATGGAGGAACATTACTAGGCCTGTTTGTTGAACTGTGGTCATCCACAGTCTAAACATGGCATAGTTAAGCATTACTAAACATTCACAGATGTGCCTTGCTCCACCTTTAGACAACACCAGTCCATTCATATGAGCTACAGCAACAAGTCACAGAGAGGTCAGGAAGGCAGATAATCTACAGAGTTTATAGATAGATTTTGCTCTCAATCAGATGATACAACTCTTGAATGAGACCCACATATTAGCTACATATTAGCCCACAGACCACCAGTTAATGAGACTTTTTGCTGCTCCCAGCTGACGACAATTCTGTGTCTGTATTAAATGTAAGTGACATAAAAACCTAATAGAGCTAATGGTGAAGTATTTCAGAATATCACTGAGTGGCTGCGTCAAGAGGAAGTCTTCTGCCCCAGACTTTGCATAGTGGGCTGTCAATAAGTCACTGCACCACCATCAGTGAACAGAGGAAGGGGCAAACAAAGAAGTTGTGGTGACTCATGTCTGAGTCAAAGCCCTCATGTTCAGCTCCTGTTTTTTAAGTGTAACTGAAGCTGACCCCGACGTGGGAAAACCTCATCTCTGTTTTAAGTGAAAGAATAATCCTTTTTCTTCACACGTTGCTTAATATAAATGGGGTGGACAAATTATTAGAAACACTTCTCAGAAAAACACAATACTAGTATTTTCCCCAGGAAACCGATTAGCAGAAGTGGTTAGCGCTGACCAATATAATTGTTTTAGCAGTCCTCTGGAAGTTCAGTTTAACAAGATATTGATTTCTGTTTCTGGCTAATCCAGTGAATCAAATACTTGAAAAATCTAGAGATTTTAAAGGGATGGCTGCCTCAGGATGAAAAGTATTTAAATATCCCTGATGCTTGACATATCTTATCTTTATTCAGAATCATTATTCATACACATTCTCAATTTGCATTGATAGCTGCTGATCTGTCAATCATTTGGATAAGTTAAGCTATAAGTTATATATTTTCTCTCAAACAACATCCATTCCCCATCTGTTCATCAGAAATGACGTCCTGCTGCTCCCTCAGCGCTGCCTCTCCTTCTCCACAGAAACGTCACCAAAAGAAATGCCTCTGTCAAGTAGGCGGAGATGTCACACAGGGAGTCGATTATTTGCGGCACAGCTTCCATGTGTGAGCAGAGGAATGCTCTGTGTGAATTTACATCAGAGAGAGCGTGGTTCTGGTCCCTGAGGCGCACTTTCAGACTGCAGATTGAATCAAACCGCCTCTGACCTGTCTGAGACTGATGGCAGGCAGTGGACCATAACAAGGACCGCCGCAGAGGATTGAGTTTCACTCGGCTCTTCCCGGCAGCTGTTGGAAGAAATTCTTGATAAAACATTTGTCTGGGTCTGCGAATGACCTCCACTGCTGGTGCTGAAAGCCGGGCTATTGTGTTGGTTTTTAGCAAGCAGGTAGTGTTTACACATTTAAACTACTCAACAGGAAAGTGTAAAAAGGGTTAGAAAAAAGAGAAGACACTGGATTGAGTCTGTCCCTGCTGCTGTAGCAGGTTTTGACATGTTTTGATTCAGTTTTGATTTACAAGAACATTTTGTCTTGCCAGTGAACATACATAACACATGAAAATACATTAATCTACAGGTTGAGTCACTGGGAGAATGGTCTCTTTAAAGGCGAGCAAGATTTTAACCGTCTGAAGTTGGTAAAGAGTTTCACTTGAGTATTTGTCATGTTCATGTTAGCCGTTATTTGGGGGTCATTTTCAGTCGTCACAGAAGCTGTGTTGGCGTTTTTTAAAGTCGATTACTGAGAACAACCCGTACAGCTGTGTGTTTTCTGTCACCTTTCTTTTTGGAAGTGGCACAGGAAGATGACGTTCCCGTTCTCAATCCAGACTGCAAAGCAGCCGTCAGTGAGCACAATGAGTGACAATGAGTCAGACCTTTTATTACAATACATTTGTTTTATGTCTGCAATCTGGACAAATTGTGAAGTGCACTTATAGTTTGAGCTGGTTGATTATCAATTAATGTGCTAATTATTTTCTCAATAAATAATTTTCTCTATAAAATATCAGAAAATAGTGAAAAAGCCCATTATAATTTCCTAGAGCATCTTCATATAACTAGTTTTATCCAAAACATCAGTCCACAAGCCAAAGATATTCAGTTTATTATCATGTATGACCAAGAAAAGCAGCAAATTCTCATATTTGTATAGTGGGAACTAGAGAAAAATGGTTTCCTGTTATTTTTTTTGTCAATCGACTAATTAATTAAGCAACTAATTGTTTCAGATGAATGCCTGCGATAAGTTAGTCGCTGAATTTGACTTGTGCCGCCAAGTTTTCTGAAATATGGGTAGAATTTTTCTGATCTCTAAGTGTCTGTCTTCACAGCTACACTTCAATTACTGCAATTTGTGCCGACAGTCATAGGTATTTATAAGTTATATCTTTAATTCTGCAGCTGTAGACCTATTGTATCTAGGGAACGTTGGAGCAGCATGTATGCTCTTACTCGGCAAGACCCTGCTTTGTGTTACTACAGTCCCACGCATCCATACTAGAGAGAATTCCAGTCAAAACCCCTGTCCCAGTTACTGTACCAGTATTGGAAAGAGCCTAGCACCTCCGGCTGTTATTAACAGAGGTATAGTTGTAAATGAAAAACTGTGACGCTAACATTCAGCATCACGAACACAAAGCATGTGCCGTCTCCGTCTTTTCCAGTCTGACCATACAAAGTCATGATTGGACACAGAGTACTCCTGTTACTCTAAATATTAGGCTCTCAGGTCTGTCATCGCGACCACTCATAGGCCATAGTTTCTGCTTGACGACAGAGAGAGAGAGAGGTTAAAAAAAGAGGATGAGTGGAGTAAGACCTTGCGAGTTTTAAAACATCTTGTCAGCTCAGCAGTTGTGTTTTTTTTTTCATCATGTAACACTTCATCGGCACTGACTCTAGAGGCTGCTTCCCAAGAATCAAATCCGATATCCGCCCCTCTATCAGTGATTCACCCTGACTGCGAGCAAGGAGGTGGCATTGCCTCACATGTGTAGTCAACTGATTTTCTCAACTGATATGTGGGACAGATAAAGTACAGTAGCTTCAACTGTGTGCCTCCATAGTTTGGTTTAAAAACAGAACGCTAATGAGAATCAGCTGATAGATGCTGCTGTTCATTTTCCACTTTAACCCGTTGCAAAAGGTGTCAGGTAAATGATCTCTTATTGTAGGAAATGTGGTCTCTCAGACAGACTTTAGCCAGAAGAGTTCATTCAGGAATTCTATATTCAATGCATGAAAGGGACTATTGATTAGAGGTGCTACACTGTGTGGCAAAAACAGACAAATACTTGTTAACGGCGTCTAACTGACTGAGATGCTTCTTTCTCACTGTTGAATTCACCACATATCAGTCGGCCTTGTTTGATCATGTTTCACAGTTATGAGTAGCAGTTTTACCACAGTCTGTCAGGGATTAGGCCTCATCAGTCTGTGTCTGCCTGAAGTCGCTATCAGCTCTTATCAGCTGTGAGTTTCGCTGGGTGGAAGCAGCGCTGACTTTTGTGTCCCGCCATTTCTATTGAACTAGTGACGTCTTCGCCTCCAGCGGTCATACAATAATTCAGCTATCACTGGTGAGCTGCTCTCAGCTGTTCTCAAAGCTCTGAAGCTGAAAAGGCAGTGAGACTTTTCATGAAAACCATTATGTTGTATTTATTTTTCTGAGAGCTGTGGCAATAACAAAGATGTTGAAGATTTTTCTGGGAGGTGTCCTTAATATTTCCTTCAGGGTTGATGCTGAAGCAAGCCTGTTTTCCAAAGTTATGATGTCCAGAAATGCCTCCCTAATGCCATTATGTGGCACACAGGCTTTGGAGACCTTGAATGCCGCCCAATCTGTCAGCTCTCTGCAATTTGCAGCCCTGTGCAGGACGAGCCCCAGAGCAGCAAACAAAGCTGGTCTTCAGGAATGTTGGGGAGGAGCCCTAATAGTGGAGAAAGTCTCCGCAGTTGGTGTTGCATTTTCTTAAGGATCTTGCTGGGTATGTTGAACATTTTGTCTTGCCACAAGTTCTTTTTTCTTGTCAGGGGTTGGTTAGTAAGTACGTTTAAAAGGGACAGTGCCTATTGATGAACAGAAAAAATAAATAATCTCCATCTGTTGCCCCTGCCAGATGTTAAAAGATGCCTTAAACATTCAAATACAAATCACACTGGGCTCAGCTGTTTCTGTCACATGTCAAACTTTTTGTACCTCCCACTTATCTCCAAATCTTTCAGCGTGGCGTGTTTTTTTTTTTTAATCACATGTTTTTCTTTCACCGTTTCTCACAGCAGCATGATAACTATCACTACAGCACTTATGGGAAACTTGTGTTTAAGTTGGTCATTAGACCTCATTGCACAGGATGTGGTTGTTTCGCAGACGCCTGTGCCCTCTGACCCACAGCNAAGGATGTACAGCCGCTACTCCACTCATAGTTAACTGTAAAAATATACATTTCCTGTGTAGTGTTAATATAAATGGAGCTTCTATCCATTGGCACTTAATAATATCCAACAGAGAGAGACTATTTCGGGGCACAGACGTAGCTACTGTCAACACTGCCTGATTTCCTATGTGTATCTTACTGGGGCAAATACACAGAAAGTTGGTCTGAGTTTGTGAGGTTGAGGACTGGGCAGACAGTCAAGGAAGTGTGTCACTGGAGTTGTGGGGAGTGGCAGAGACTCAGGAGGAGGCATGAAACAGCCTGACCAAATATGGGAACTGAAAAGGTTGTTAGATATTACAACCGATACCCCCACCCAACGCGGATATA
>NTHP01000192.1:209040-220671 GCA_003416845.1 Oplegnathus fasciatus | reverse complement strand
GGAGTCTGGTGGTACTCCAGGAGGTTATTAAAGGACCCACTGGAGGAGGTCCTCTCTGAGGGACTGAGGACACTTGCCTGGTTTTCTACAGGGCAGCCTCGAGGCCCTAACCCTAACCTACAGTTTAGAGGACAGTTGAAAACCAACCTTAACCATAATGCAACAGTATCAGCAGAACTTCAGACAACCAAACTGAACCTGTTCACCATGTCAAAGCAAGTTACACATTACATTTTAACCTTAGCTATCCTTATCAACAAGTGTAATTTCAAAGCCTAATTAGTACCTAAATGTCGGCAATTCTCAAGGAGTGACGTCTTCTTACCTTAAGGAGACCACCATAGGATGATCTCAGATGAGCAACACAGGAACTTTGGTTGGAAAGTATAAAATTCAAACCAGTTTTAAGTTTTATCAAAAAGATTAAATGGTTAAAGGCTTATAGAAAGAAGTGATACGAAAATCAAAATCAACAAGAATAGTAAAATTACACAAAATGCAATAAATCAAATACCCAAAGGTCCTAAAAAAGGCAAACATTTAAATGGTCTCACCCAAAGTGTTTCCTTTGAAAGGTGCAGAGCGTCAGTCAGGTGCAGAAACCACAGAGCTTTTGTTGGAACCACAGGGGACCTGCTGTTGTGGCAGAGCAATAGGTGTGAAGTTCGCCCCCTTCACTAGCGACAAAAGTTCAATTATGGTTCATCTCAAATGTCAAGCTATCTTTTGTCATTCTAATTCAACATAATTTGAACCGTTACAGAGGAGTATGGGGGGAGGTGGGTATGACTCGGGCACATTACAGGTGGAACCCTGAACAGAACACATACACGTGAACACACCTAACTTTTTCTTCTGTTTTCTGCTATGGAGTTGTGACCTTAGCTTGAGTTTTTTTCTGCACAAAACTGCACACCACCAAGGCTTTTTCCAATTTGCTGACAAACTAACAATCTTTAGCCACTTTGGATATTTTAATCTTTGTTTAATTCTGCTTTTGGTGTTGTGGCTGGTTGTTTAATGCTCAGCAGCTCAGCTCAGTGTGGTGGAGAGGCATCATAGGACCGCTTAATGAACCACAGTTATTCCTCTCCGGTTTGCATTCTGTGGCAGCTCGAAATGTCGGCCATCTTAGTATTAAACCTCCTGCTGCTGCTCTGTTACAGTCATTACAAGTGTGCTGTTAGACTCATTGTGAGTCACTTTGGATAAGACTAAACACCTCGAATCTAAATGTGATTATTCTCTCCTTTTACGCAACATTTTTATTATGTGTCCTCTGCGTCTCTCTCTTGTCAAGTCTCATCTGTAATTTGAGATAGCCAACTACCTTTACGTAGGCCTGTAACAGCATGAAAGTTTCCAAACCGCAGTCAGAAAGCAAGTATGTTGTATGGTGGTTGGTGGAAGTGCTGATGAACTGGCAGCTGAGCGTGGGCAATTCATTCCTCCATATATGGAATAGGCAAAATGAGAATGGTTCCTCCCCTCTGCTGCCTAACGGTAACTGAGGTATTTCACCTCAGACAACATCACAGAGTATGTCTTTAGCCTAAGTTTATTCATCCTGGTGGTCTCACTGAAATGAAAATGCCAGGCTATGAAAACCTTTTCAAGGGGGAATTGCTGTGTTGGTGGTACACTTGGTAGTAAGTGTTAATGTCGGCAAACTTAAAGTGTCCACTGTGCAGCTGTACCACAAATGTAAATACCTGATCTGTTGGCAAGACAAACAACTTCTCTTCTATATGCACACACGGTAGCTCTGTGGTCACACTTCTCACATGCGGGTGTCTTTGAATCTCTTTTAAAGACAGATCTGTGCCACCTCCAACAAAATACATGTGACCGTCACACATGCAAAACCCACTTTTTGTCTGTTAGCTGACACTTAAATGTAGATCTATTCCTTTCATGTTGATGTCCCCCCTGGTTTCGACCTCCAACGCTGAGTTATTTTATTTCTCTTGTTACAGATGGATCTGCGGTTACTTTTAATTGCAACGTTATCAGCGGTCCTTGGTGGCAGCTGGGCACAGCAAGGTAAGAACAAGGAGGTGTCGTAAATGTGTTCACATTTTGCTCTGTTTTTTCTTATCTTAACTGTTAAATATTAGCTAACCCAAAGCGCAGCATGCTTTTCAGCTCTGTTAACAGACACTCCAGTGCAATACAGTCACCTTAGTATTCATTGTTACACTTCATGTGTATGTTTATAATCATGGTTTGTCAGTTGGCATGCTCTGTGCATTGGGCCAAATGTCGTCCTCTCTTAGTTTTCAGCACGATGCAGTACAGCAGTGCTTTTATCCACTTCACCCTTCAAATCTTGTATTCCTTCATTCATGGTTTAATGGGTGTGTTGGTCCCGTTGGTTAGTGGTGGGAGGCTTTTTTTACAAGGTGAAGTCATCCCTTGGTGAGCTGCCTAGAGCTTTTCTCAGCATGACTCAGTTTTCTGAACTGGGAAGGGGTTGTGTTTTGCAGCCAAAAACCGAAGCTGGTTTGAGTTAGTGAACTAATGGAAATTCTGTTTTGTCATCTCGGCTAAAAGCAACTTGTGTCGTCTCTTTCAGAGGGAAGCGTATGCATCAAGGCCAACGCACAGTCGTGTGGGGAATGCATCCAGGTCGCTGAGACGTGTGGATGGTGCTCGGATGAAGTGAGTTGAATCACAAAAGCTGCCCCCAAAGTACTTTATCATCTGAATGAAAACTGATCGAGATCTGAAACTGTGGGTGTGACATGTTCAGAGTCTCCTCTGTGGTTTGTGTGGCAGCGTTGCTTAGTGGTTGAATTGCACAGCTAACAAACACAGATGGAAGTCATCATCTTGTGCATAAAATAACGCTATCTCTAATAAATATAAACAATACATTTTAACAATGCCACCATTGACAATTCCAACATTTCAAAAAGTCTGCGTGACCGGAGTCATAGTTAGATAAATTAAAAAAAAAACAAAACAATCCAAAGATACGATAATTTACTTGACAAAATATAGTTACAGTATTTTTGATGATTTTTGTTGATTTGTAGTAATCATTTTGAAAAGCAGCAGGGTTCAAAAATTAAGAAAATATTCATTTGGCATTTACTTTTTGTACAAATGGATACATCTATAGATATACATGCACATAAACTGTACTTATCCTGTAAGTACACACACAAACAAATGCAGAGTAGTACTAGAGGGTTAAGGGACTCAAGAGACTTGCTTTTTCTTCTTCCTTTTGACCAAAGGCAAGTAAACCACAACTACTCCATTAATTGTAAACATGAGTGCTGCTGCTTCTTGTCTCTCAGTGGAAACCCTGGCTGAATAATCCTGTTAAATTAGATGTTTTCTGTACCCAAGGCGAGTATACTTGCTGTGGTGGCAATGCGCTACTGAGTGAACAGACCACAGCACAGGAAAATACAGATTTACAGGAGCGTGAGGTTAATATGAAATATTTGTTCACTCCTTCACAGTTAGTATGAGTATATTTTTGAGTGGGGAGGCTGCAAAGGCCAGGATAAACAAATGTTCGAGTCACGCTGTGCAACAAATGTTAGTATTCAAGCATTTTTATCTTCTCTCTTAAGGAACCGTGGAACATGAGATTAATCAGCAGAACTGGGCAGTAAATTTGTATTTATACTTTGATATGATAACTTCAAACACAAATTAATTGGTGTGACAAACCAAAAAGTCACCCAGAAACAATGTAATTGTAATTGAATGTTATATGCAACACACAGTGACATGGTGCCAGGCAGCCGATGGTTGCCTGAATACATTTTTCTGCTCTTACAAGCTGTTTACAGTTTGGTGACCCACATTTCTGAGGTTACTCGACTGCTGTTGATAAGTGAAATGTGCAGCGAATCACATTTCACTTTAGTAGTCGTCAGTAGTTGTCCCCAAATATCGTCTCATTATATCGATGTAGCCTGTACCAATCAATTTATTTGCCCAAAATAGTGAGATTTGATAGGTCAGCCTAGCCCTGTGAGTCAGTACTTAATCTGAAACTGAAACCCTCTTGCAAGCCTCTCTGAATAACAAGAAAACATCTCTCGGGGTTGGGTTTTGTTTTAGTTTGACATGTCAAGACAGAGCTGTGTTCCTGTTAAATCTCCCAAATGCTCCATAAACAAAGTACTTAGTACTGATTTCACTGCATGAACTAAAAACTAGGTTGTGTATGCTGCCCACTGCTGACAACATTATGTACATTATTTCCTGTGTGATTGACTAAACTGATCATTTCTCTCTCATTATTTCCTGTATTCACCCTGCAGACTTCAGAACAATAGGTGTCTCATATTTCTGTGGTTTTTAAACTTTCAAATAAATCTTAAATGATTGATACCGCTTGATGCAGGGGAGAAAAAAAAGGCTTCTGTGGGTCATGTGGTTTTGAAAGAATTAGGTCAAAGAACTATTTTTGTTTTGACTGAGTTCATTGTCTCAAGTTGTCTATGCCTTGTGGGATATCATGTGCAGCCAATCTATATTCTTATCCAGGCTTCCCACTCATCTGTTTTACCTAAGAACAATGGCCTTAAAAAACCTGATAGTTAAAGTAAAATGGATCGATTCCAGAGGCCTCATTGGTTGAAATGTCATGTCAGAGACCGTGAAAACTGTATCTGCAACATTCATAAGTGTATAGGCCTGTGAATATTATAAAGTGACACATATTAACATTTTATGTAAAGTCCTGTTGTACGTAGCATGTTTCTTCATACCAGTCCCACCAAGACAAATTCCTGTACATTTACAGGACTCCTCCAGATGTTTCTGAACATGCATCACCTATTGAAATTGCCTACTTGATTTTAAAACATCTGTTAAATTCTTTTATGTGTGCCTGACACTTAAAAACATTTTGTTATCTGTTATGTCACAGGTTAGATCAGAGTGTTTTTAAACAAAGCTTAAGCCGGCAGGACAATATTTAGGAAGTTAGTTAGGTACATAGTACAAATTTTAATTTAAAATAATCCTCACAAAAACCTCTTGTGCTATTTTGCAGAATTTCCTCACTGTGGGTGAGTCCAAGTCGGCTCGCTGTGACGATCTGGAGTCCCTGAAGAAGAGGAACTGCGATGTGGCCAAAATTGAGAACCCACGCGGAAGCATCACCATTAACAAGAACAAGCCCGTCACCAACCGCAATAAGGACGTAGCTGAGAAACTGAAGCCTGAGCAGATCACCCAGATCCAGCCCCAGAAACTCACCCTGAACCTCAGATCTGGTAAATATCCAACTTCAGTAGCCAAATCTTTGAATGGTTTGCATGAGCGGCAGAAAAGTCTGGTTGAAACTGTTGTCAAGTGGGAAAATTGAGGAACATGAGAATATGTATTTTGGTAGTTTGGCAAACCAATCAGTCAAGCGGAAAATTAGAAGACGTTATTTCTGTGGGAAATGTTTTGGAAAAGACAAGATAAACACAGTCAGTCTTATCACTAGTATCACTCTAGTGTAGACCAAAAGGAGGATTTGTTGACATGTACTGCAAAATTGTTTTAAAAATCACTTTCATGCCTGCTCCTTTAAAATGATTCATAAAAAGATGTAGCAATAACAGTAAATGGTGGGATACATGAAATGTTTTTGCTTTTGTTCCACTAAAAATTGACATGTTTTTTCTTAAGGTGAGCCCCAGACTTTTGAGCTGAAATTCAAGCGTGCTGAGGACTACCCCATCGACCTGTATTACCTTATGGACCTCTCCTTCTCCATGAAAGATGATTTGGAAAATGTCAAGAACCTTGGCACTGACCTCATGAGGGAAATGCAGGAGATTACCTCAGATTTCAGGATTGGTGAGGAAAACTGGACTCCAAATAAAAGAATAATAATCAACAGAAAAGCTGTAGTGTTACAGATATTTTTACAATCTTGATTAAAATACATTCTCCTTCAGGCTTCGGCTCATTTGTGGAGAAGACGGTCATGCCTTACATCAGCACCACGCCAGCCAGGCTCATCAACCCCTGCACAGGGAACCAGAACTGTACCAGCCCCTTCAGCTATAAGAACGTCCTGAAGCTGACGGACAAGGGAGACGAGTTCAATCGGTTGGTCAGTCAGCAGCAGATCTCAGGAAACCTGGACTCTCCAGAGGGGGGCTTCGATGCCATCATGCAGGTGGCGGTCTGTGAGGTAAGAAGGGGCTAAAGCGTTTTTTCCTGTGTGGTTGCTTGTTCTGCCATTGCACTGTATCCAGGCAAGAGTGTCTTGTAAATGTGTAAAATATTAATGAGAATATTAATGCTCTCTTTGTCTTCCCAGGAGCAAATCGGCTGGAGGAACGTGACTCGCCTGCTGGTGTTTTCCACCGATGCTGGTTTCCACTTTGCTGGAGATGGCAAGCTGGGCGGCATCGTCCTGCCCAACGATGGGCGGTGTCACCTGGAGAACAACATGTACACCATGAGCCACTACTATGTATGTAGTTCATTCATCATTTGTTTAATATGCATAACGTATCATGGGAGAGTTGACAGAGCATGTGTGCTGTTTTCAGCCTGATTGTCTCTTATATCTTACTGATTTTAAGAGTTGTTTGATTTGTCTACACAGTGTGGGATTTGAGATGGTCGCTGAATTCTGCTTTTATTAATAATTATGTGTGTTTCCTTTGATAGGACTACCCCTCCATCGCCCATTTGGTTCAGAAACTGAGTGACCACAACATCCAGACCATCTTTGCCGTCACTGAGGAATTCCAGCCTGTTTACAAGGTAAACTTTGTGTTTTCTGTACATTGTGCTTTTAAAATTTAACTATCATGAAAATGTGGACTTGGTAATTCACATCACAGAATTCAAAAGTAAGATGCACATTTAACATTTGCTCTCTCTGTTCTTACCGTCGACCCTTGTGTCTCTTTTTCAGGAGTTGAAAAATCTTATTCCCAAATCAGCTGTCGGCACGCTGTCCTCCAACTCCAGCAACGTGATCAAACTCATTATTGATGCTTACAATGTGAGTCAAACTGCACCGTCTACACATGATGTCTGACTGTCCCTGGCATCAAAAAAATAACTTCTGATTTTAATTTGATATATATACTTGATTTATTTTATAGTGTTACATATTTGCAAGCAATTTTGCATTGGTCCTGTGGGATCCTTTTTTCCTCACTAAATAAAGATTCCCAGGATTGCAGTGAATCACCAGAGGTCATGTACTTGCAAGTGTTTTGCAAAGACAAATAATCAAAGTCAATTAAAATTGAAAAGCTGAAGGCATAATCCCTGTGACTGCTTCTCCCTGAGGTTAAATACTATGCATACTTTCTGGTTACGTGAATGCTGTCCATCTTACCAAATCACTCAAAGTTGACAGTTGTGCCTCAGCCATGCCACTCCTTAACATGTGTATCAGTGAGACCAGGCACTGTAAACTGTCGTGGCCAGTAGCAGCTGCGTTTCCACATGGAAAAGGCTTGTTTTCACAAGTTGATTGATCATATTTTTTATGCACTACTGTCGCAGCAAACTAGGGCCTATAGTGATTGTCTGATCTCTCTTGTTCTGGACAGTCTTTGTCATCGGAGGTCATTCTGGAAAACGGCAGGCTGCCAGAGGGAGTTTCCATCACCTACAAGTCCATCTGTAAGAACGGTGTGGAGGGAACAGGGGAGAACGGCAGGAAGTGCTCCAACATCTCCATCGGAGACGAGGTACATACGATCCTTTTTGTTGCAAAACAAGTGTGAAAATGATACAACTGAAAACAGTGAAACATTTAGAGTCTTAAACATCTCAACTCATTGGAAACCCAGAGAGCACAGTGGGAAAGCATTGCCACCACAACACAAGAGGTGCAAGTGCTCAGTCCCTGGCAACAGTGTTACTTTATAGCCTGGATGTCCTGTTTCTGGGGTGTGAAGCTGGTAAACAACTATGTCCGTCTCGCTACATCAGTGTCTCTTACTGGTTGGTGGAATTGGCTGTTCCAAATTCAGAGACAACCCATCACAAGCTGATAATCTGAGTCATGTCTGTATAATGGAACAATAGGCTTCAAGGCATCTTCCATAATAGGTTTGATGACCCTGGATACTCTCCCCTGGCTTCCAGGTGTCTTTCAAGATTTCCATTGAATCCCAGAAGTGTCCGTTGCACGGCAAGACCGAGACCATTAAAATTAAACCACTGGGCTTCACTGAGGAGGTGGAGATAGTTCTGAACTTCATCTGCGACTGTCAGTGCGCCACAGAGGGAGAGCCCAACAGTGAGAAGTGCCACGAGGGCAACGGGACCTTCGAGTGTGGAGCCTGCAAGTAAGTATTCAGCCAAAAGATTCACTAGATCAGAGCTGGTGAGCCGTGTACCATGGAGCCTTAAAGGTCTGTGGGTTTTCAGTTTAAAACCACAACTGTATCTCTTTAACCAGGAAAGGCAACTGCTTATTAAAAAACACCTGGTGCAGTAATAAAATTTAATGAAAAGCTGTTGGATTTTGGGCTTCTATGGCACATGGTCCAGTAAATGAGGAGGGAGAAATGTGTTTTTTACTTTCCCAAGTAATCACACCGACTGGTTCAGACCATTGTTCTTCACTTTAAGAACTTGCTTCCCAAACATTTAGTATACTGTTTTGTCTTGTTGAATCGTACTCTGCTCATAATGTTCCACTTTGATGACTTTAACCTCCTATTTTCTGCATCAGGTGTAATGAGGGACGTATCGGGCGTCTTTGCGAGTGCAGCAAAGACGAAGTGCGGACAGAGGACCTGGATGCCAACTGCCGAAAAGACAACGGTACGGATATCTGCAGCAACAATGGTGACTGTGTTTGCGGCACCTGCGAATGCAAGAAGCGTGAGAATCCTGCAGAGATCTACAGCGGCAAGTACTGCGAGTGCGACAACTTCAACTGTGACCGCTCAAACAACAAGCTCTGCGGAGGTGAGGATTGTAGAATAAAAACTATTATTACTATAAGACTGGAACCGGTTTTGTTGTGAACTCTCTGGTAACCCTTGCCATTGCCTGTGACAGGACACGGGCGCTGTGAATGCAGGAAGTGCATCTGTGACGCCAACTACACAGGCAGCGCCTGCGACTGCTCCCTGGAGACTTCCACCTGCCTCGCCAAGAACGGGCAGATCTGTAACGGCCGCGGTACTTGTGAATGTGGAAGCTGCAAATGCACCAACCCCAAATTCCAGGGTCCCACCTGCGAGATCTGTCCCACCTGCCCCGGCGTCTGCGCTGAGCACAAGTGAGTCTGAAGCTCGCATGCTTGGCTAGAAATTTAAAATTCAGAAATCAGATATCTGCTGGTCACAGATATTATGAAATATGTTTTAAGAGTTCATATTCCAGATTGAGACTCATGAACTGTGATACAGTTCGCTTTAAAGGCCAGAGGATGTCAGAGAATTTTACAGACTTTGCAGTAATATACTGTTCATTACATTTATTACATAAAATCAGTACTTCAATTGTGTCACTGAGGTCAGAGATTTCAACGTTTTTTTTCCAGTATGAATAAATTGAGGAGTCTTTCAGAATAGAGCCGTTATTTCAAAGCAAAAAGGTCTTGGCTTTGAGCCCCAAGCCCATCTGTGTACACTTTGCATCTGCTTCCAGACCAGAGCTACCCTCTGACTCGATATATTTCAATTTGATAACTTTAGGCCAACAAATAAATGAAAAAAATAAGGATTCAGTATTTCCTCACCGGATTTTCATTCCTTGATGTGTGAATTATTTGAAAGGGCATTTATGCCTTAATGTTGGGACATACAATTTACAGAAATTAATAATTGAAATTATGAAAAATCCAAATATTTTAAGAGTTGTACAGACTTTATTTTTGGTATCATGACTTGAGTATTTCTAAAATCCTGGCTACACCTCTGCCTTTGGGTACCTCAGTTTTCTTTTAACTTTTCATAAGTTACGATGTGAAGTTTCTCTGCCTTCTACCAATGTGTGCAAGGACTCTAATGACTAGAATGCAACACGTAGAGTGAATCAACCCACCGTCTCTGCTTTCACAGAGATTGCGTGCAGTGTCGAGCATTTGAGGCTGGTGAGAAGAAGGACAAGTGCGAGAAAGAGTGCGACTACTTCACGCTGATCAAGGTGAAGGATCGCGACAAGCTGCCACAGCCCACAGACCAGAGCTACCCACTGACTCACTGCAAAGAGCGAGATGCCAACGACTGCTGGTTCTACTACACCTACGCCATCAGGAACGACACTAAGGAGGTCTACGTGGTGGAGACACTGGGTAAGACTGGACTGCTAATTTTTATCAAAATGATTCTGCGATGTGTTGAATATGGTCTCCTTCATTACAAATGTAGTTTTGTCCAGTAAAGCCAGTAGAGCACCACGTGGTTGTTCTATTTCATGGAAGTAGAAGGTGTTCTAATGTTTGTGTAATTTGTCAAAGTCAGTAATTTAGTATTTTGAAACTGTTGGCTTATCATTTAACATATTTTTTATGAACTTCAGCAGTGGATTTCATTTGGTTTCTGTGCATTTTCTCTGTTTTAGAGTGCCCAGCAGGACCTGACATCATCCCCATCGTGGCAGGTGTGGTAGCGGGCATTGTGCTGATCGGCCTCGCCCTGCTGCTCATCTGGAAACTGCTCATGATCATCCACGACCGCCGGGAGTTTGCCAAGTTTGAAAAGGAGAAGATGAACGCCAAGTGGGACACGGTGAGTCAGTCACACCAGAGCAATAAGTCATGGGAGCAAGCTTTCCCCTTTTCTGCTGTTCAGATCATGGTTACCTGAAGGCTTCCGGCTAGCGTCATTTCAGCTGTTACATAATTTATATCTGGAATAAGATTACAATGTTTACACGGGTAAATAATAATCTGGTTGTCGTTAGCTATGAAAAGGATTAAGTTAGAATCATTTCCAGCTCTTAAACTGTATGAAAAAGCATCAAACACAAAAAAACTGAGCATCACATCGCAGGTTTCTCCAGAGCATTCATGGATGTGAGGAAGTGTCAGTTCTGTAGTCAAACATGTGAAAAAATCAGCAGGAAAATGTCCAAAGGGTGTGGAAACAGAAAAGCGATTTAAACCGGAGTAAGGCAGAGGATCCCTGATGTAAACGACACATTCAGAGAGAATCTCCAGCTCTGTGGCCTTCGCTCTCAGCTTGATTAACATCCATGCAGTTTTGTTTAGTCTTTTTTCGCTGAGGGAGCGGCCTTCCCCTCAGCTGACGGTGCTGCCTCTCACTGTCCACATGGTACAACTGCACCACCATAAAAGGCAATGAAGCAGAGAGAGAGGAGGACTGTACTGGATGGCCGCTGCTGGAAAGCTCCACTGCTGCTGGCTGTGTGGAAGTCACAGCAGCAGTGTTTACAGCCTGATGAGAGGAAACAAACATTCAGTACAGGCAGTGCTTGTGGGAGATTAATTGTCAAAAATAATAATTAGTTACTTTATTACTTACGTAGAAGAAAGTAGATACTTTGCAAAGTGACTTTCTGTTAAAAAGTAACGTGTTTGTTTGTTTTGTATTCTCTCTTAATAAACATGCTGTAGCAAGGTATCTTGTGCTGCCAGGGATGTTTTCAGGGTTTTTAGTTTCATGTTTTAGGTCTTATGGTAAGCCAGTCTTATTCATGTCTATCTATCTTTTT